>JAQIXS010005777.1:0-11923 GCA_034700785.1 Rossiulus vilnensis
TTCTGTAAACAATGTTCTTTAATGAACGTGTGCGCATGACCGGTATTGAGTGGTTACGCTGAAAACGTCGCTAATCCAGACTAATTGAGGAGAGAGTGGTTCGGATTAGGTTTTCCAGACACTGAGTCTTAAAATATATTAAATATTTATGCTAGAAATGCATGTTTTGGTTTTTTTTTTTTAAATAAAGAAGGCATCTCTGCAAATTAACATCTTAAATATGCCTCGATATAGGCCTACATGTACAAGAAAATGTATGACTAATTATTTTTAAAGAATAGATAGATATTCATAGGGTTCCCACAGCTTTAGTCAAAATCCCCCTGACTTGCCCAGGTTTCTCATGTGAACATTTTTATTCCCTCCTGAACTGTAAGATTTCATTTAATACTGAAAAGAACCTACTTTGAAAATACATGTATTTCCCCAAGTCTTAATCAATGGCACTACATGCAAGTTGAATTTCGAATGCATATTTTACTTGAGACAACTTTGAAATTGCTTCCAATTGCAGTTGGACCAGATCTGGCATCCGACATATTTTGATATTGAAAACATGAAACAGATTCCTTAACAGAGGAAACGATGTCATAAGTTACAGGGTGACTTTTAACTCAAAACTCAACACATTACAGATAGACAATGGCGGATAAGCCCTTATTTCTCAAGTGCGCATTAATTTACGAGTCAGTCCCCCTCCAGGACCATAGGATTCTGCGCGCACTGCGCGTTAAAAAGGAGAATTTATTTTGGTGTTAACAAATTCAGATAACATTTGCTACCACAACCACAACTTTGAAAAGCGTTCGTAATAAATCAAGCTCAGATATGGTGACTCCACCAGCTAACCACCAGATGCCGCCACCGTGTCGTAGGCATGCGCCGCCATAAATATACGCTGCTGCGGCACTAACTATACACTCTGTCTGAGAGGGTAATTTATCTGTTGTAAATTAGCCCGTGAAATAAATACATGGGAAGGAGGTACATTTACATCTAAAATAACAGCATTCAATTCCAATCGTACTGTATAAACTGGACCTGCTCATTATTATTATCCTAAAAGAGGGCGTGCAAAATTATCCTTTTGGAAACTTATAGGGATGCAAAAGGTACCATTATTCATTCATTGAGAGTTTTAGAGATTAATCAGATAGAATCAGCATGAAGCAAGCTCGCGAAAGACATAACAATTATGAAGGATAACTGGGGTAAAACGAGTCCACATCAAATACATTTAAATACAATTTTTTTGAAAAACTGCCCTAAATGTTTTTGCAATTTGAATTTTTTTTTTTTACTTTTATCGAATGAATAATAAACGAATTAAAATACGCCCAGAGTGACATCACAAAAAATAGCTAAAATTTTAAACTTCGAGAGGATTTTGAGTACATGCATACCAAAGCGTTTTCAATTTGTAACATTTCGAACGAATCAAGACCTAGAAAATACGAGACAAGTTAATGAAACTAACACAGGAAAGTACTTTTATATCGATCCCTCCGTATATATCTAGGTTTCAGAGTAACATACATCATGACCGAGGAACAATAAAACGAAATTAACTTCAGCTCAATGTTACTTTGTTTGTTTCATTTGTCCTAGTTTCTGACTTAAGATCCATTCGAGCTTCAAAATTAAAACTTAAGAAACTGACGTGAAAATTTCGATGGTGTAATCTCACTTTGTCACACACGTTTCGAGTTTAAGAAGTTCCGTGTACTCATTCCCTCGCAGGATCCGGCTCCCAGAGCGCCAGCAAGTGGAACCAATTGAGAAGCGTCAATTAGAGTGATCATAAATTCAACAAATCTCGACAGGTGACGTTTCATGCGTCATGTCCACGTCCAACTGACGTATATCAACTTGGTTTAGAGTGTGTTGAAATTAAGATCACAGCCAAACGAGCATCACGTTTGCCAATGGTGCCATAATTTCAAAGTGCAACAAGGCAGATATTGGCCTGTTTCGTTCTGGCCTGTGCACAGACATTGTGGGCTCTGGAAAATTTCTGGCAACCGCAAAACCGATCCCACATTCACGACAAACGAAAGCAAAACGTAAACACATCACAACGGCTGGAATGGAATGGCAGCGAAGCAAGCCACACTTCCCAAATAAATGGGATCTAAATAGCTCACCAAGAGGAGGAGGAGGCCGAGGAAGATTGTATCTGGAGTGCAATAACAATGAGGGAAAGTTAGGCTCCATAAATGTCTCCGAAATGGAGGAATTGGCTGCAAATCACGTTGAAGAAATAGGTGTCGACCATTTTTTCCTTGCATAACTATTTAAAGAGGCCATCAGCAGACTGTTTAAAGCGTCATCCCAGGTAATTTGTTTATGATGGCCTTTCAGTCGTGACTGACATTTCAATTGCCGTGAATTTATTGAGCCTTCCTATAATGCCATGCACACCAATCGCTGTTTAAGGCGTCATGAACAGTGTGTCCCGTTCCACCCATTAGCGTTAACAGATCATTTCCATGTACTGACTTCCATGTCTTGTCTAATGCGAACACACAGAGCATTTAAAACTTAAAATGCCAATGGTTGGGTAAGGCTTCGATTAAGTTGACATTTTTAATTTCTGCATTTTCCCTTGAAACCTAAATACTGGACCAGGCGTCTCATTCATACATGTTTTGTTAATTTCGGCATTTTGTCTTTAGGCATTTTAGTTTTCAAAGTTTTCATCGAAAACTATCACATCAATAACTACTGACTATTATGATGATAGTTTTATAAGTGTAGCGCCAGTGTTATGTGACTGACATTAATCACTTTAACATTTTATCAGTATTGCCCCAATAAATCCACCGATTTGCAATAAATTTCTTCAATAGATTGCTATCTCTACTGCCAGGGAAGCACACGCGTTCTCATTGGCTGTATCTGGAGCCACTCCTTAAGTGTGTCCGGATGGCTAAAACACGTTGTTTTTTATTATGAGCCATTTATTTGATAAGTAATTTACGATCATTTCTTTGATCATGCACCTTACGAGGTGCACGTCGGTACCGAGGTAAAATACCGACAGTAATGCGTGTTGTGTAAGGTTGATACAATAAATGAATACTGCCAGTTCTGCTTCTAAACATGTAAAGGGACGATCCTAATTTTTAGGAGAAATGTCACAATTAATCAGCACTTAGAAATAAATTGAAAGCAGTTAGTTCATCCAAAACTGCAAACAATGAAGGCAGTACATGTTTGAGCAACAGAGGCTCTGTGTTCGCCGCCATTAACCATCAACTCATCAGGCTGATTCCTTCTACGAAAAGTGGTGGCGCTGCGATCACTCCAATGCCTATGGTTGCAAAAAAACCTACACGTATATCCTGTATTGCAAAAGCAATATAAGGCGGGATAAACTTTCAATGAAAGTGCACGTTGCAGGTTATCCTCAGCTTAGCGGCGATGGTAATGATGGCGAAGTAGGAGAAGGAGAAGGGGGCCAGTTTGAAATCACTTTTATTTCTGTTTATTCCCCCTTCTGTTTAACATTAGCCCTTTCTGCATAGACACCCAGGTGGCGGTGATTGATGCCCGAATTCCCCCCACCCTTCTGATTACCAAGTTTGCATTCGCAGTACGCTAGGCGCTCGTAATTTTTTACTCTCCTTCTGACATATCTCGACTCTGCTTTCGCAGCCTAATGGCTGCCGATAAATGCTCTCGCAGTGGCCCACATCGGCGTACTTGGAAAATGCAAATCAAAGGTAATGCGCTGGTGATAAATGACTATTTGCTTTAATTACTTAGAAGGAGCTAGGAGGGAGCGAGAAAACTCCGTATCGACGAAAAGCGAATAAAAATTCCCCAAAAAAGGATACGGCTTTTGCGAAGTAAGATAGCATTGGTAAAGATATGGCTTGTACAGGGTGTTCCGTGGAGTCATGCAATGGCAAATATAAGGCCTTCAATATTTCTAGAAGTATGACTCACTGCGTTCCAGATAAACTGGGACACCCTGCACGGGCTATGGATGCTAACCATTTTTCAGGAACTTCTATTTGAGCTTGATTTGCTTTTGTTTTATCAAGCATTCTGGCGTCAAGATAAATTATTATGATTTCGACAAAGCCGTCTGCATCGCACGATGCGACAACTGGTATGTGCGCACAAAAAAAAAAAAACGCGACAGGCATCAGTCACACGTGACACGACATTACGGAAGACAAAGGAGATTGATGGAATTGTTACAATTCGTCTGAAAGCGAGCTAAAAGCCCGACAGGAGAACAAAAACACGTCAGGCCTGCATTCGGATTGTTTTCACAATGTCCTTTGTTGTTCACAAGCGACGAAGCATTATCGCGTGTAGGTACATGTATTATGTAAATGGCCTTGCATACCATCCATTAACGGCCAAATCCATCAAACCGGGTTAATGGAGTTAACCCTGCATCGAGTGACGTCACGGAGGACCACGACGTAATATGCCACCAACCAGTGGCCTCCCAGAATAGATATTTATAATAAAGTTTGACTGTTTGATCGCAGTTATCTTTGTTTTAAAACTGAAAATTTCCAGTTATTTCATTTCAGTACTTAGAATTGAACATGGAAGCAACACTGCCAACACATACTGAGAGTACTGCACTGGCAATGCATTTCAATTAAGACCATTTAAAATGCATTTTTAAATGAAATACTGTCTAATGATAAATTAATTTCATTTCCGTATGGGAATTCAAAATATATATCTTCTTTGAAAGTTGGGTAAAATAACTATGAATGAACCGTGTCCTCCCGGACTGACCTCAACAATGTAAGTCAAAGCATGGATGAAAATGTGGGTTACTCACCAAGAAAGCTTTCTAGGTCACGCTACTTGTTAAGAATAATTAAAATGAGCATGGACTTACCTAGAAATAAAAATAACAATGTATTAGTCAAAAACATTCAAACTTTCAGCGTTTTATTAATAATAAAAGTGAAAATTAAATCGGGTGGTATTTTCAAGGATTGTGAATAATAAATTCGTTGTCCACACGGTTTTCCAAAACTGTGCAACGGTAGCTGTTGCATGGTCAACTGCCCTAGCTCCAGGGATGCTTGCTTGACACCCTGTTTAAAGTCCCAAATTCAACTTGGTGCTAATGTTCTAGTATATTTCACGTTTAGCCCCTATTTCCACCTGCCGGAAAAGGCAGGCATTTCAAGACTTGATGCAGCATTATAACCGCATGGCTCCTTGTCGATGGCCAGGATCAGGAACACATTATAATAAGTATGGTAATGCCTTTGCCAGAGGCGTTGCTACCGTGAGACACTTCTCGCTGAACTTCTCAAGGGTCAGATCCCATTCGAGTGTCCCGCCCTCGTACTACATGCCAAAACTTGACAACTTACAACTTCCCGGAAGTTATAAGACATCCAGGCCGCAGCTACCTGCAGGTTGGTGCACTGCGAGTGCAGGTCTGCAAACGCGTTTTCGGCAATTCACGCTTGAGAAAGCCCACATTTAGGTGAGTGCAATTATCTTGCCCACGAAGGGAAAGTCGGCTTTGGATGAGGGGGCAAATGAGTGAGCATTGGTCCAGTTTCTTAAATCACAAATTATAACTGATTTCCAAACAAATTCTCAAAATTAAGTTACTTCCTTAGTCATACATAAAATGCCTGCTTTTTTATTTGTTGTTATTTTGGGTGTGCATGTGTAAACATTCAGAATTGAAAAGGATTGAATATACATGTACATACAGTACGTATATAACAGTATGCACGTCCCAGGTTGAACTTAGTTAATGTGTATGCGATAGTTATTTTGTACAGGATAGCAAATTTATTCTTTGCACAGACATACATCATTTATCCAAAATGTACTGTAAATTCTTTAAGGATACCACATTACCATATACATGTTCCTAAGTAAGTTCATGAATATCCACATTCATCATCCACAAAATGGGTATCCACTCCAGTTTATATCAATAATCCATAACAAATCAAGCCACACAAACGCATATTCTACATGGGAATGTTGGCTGAACAACCAGGACAACGCACAGGACATATCGGTTTTGTCAGCTGGCTGCCCCTGTTGCCAGGCAACCACTACAAGCACCGGAGGTAGTCCAGTTTGGCATGATTAGGAGCACGTTGCATGGCAGCCATGTTGGTCGATTGTTCCAGCAGGATTTGTCGCTGAACAGCATTTAACAGTTTGGTAATCAAGGTCCAAACCGATGGAGGTGTAAGCGTCATCAAACGTGTATCAATCTGTGCGGTTGACCACTGCGTGGAGAAGATTTAGTCAAATGCTTGTTCGGTTTTCACGAACCACTGCCCACCCCATTCACGCTAATCCAAAGCAGTAAACGAGAGACTGTTTAGACGTCGATGGTCAAGCAATCGCCACAATGAAGAGGACAGGAAAAACGCGGCCATTCTTATCTGGCCACGCTGTCATAATCACACACTTAGGTGCACAAACTAATCAGGCCCTAGATACCAACTTAGCTGGACTCTTGTACGCTGACATCCGAGGCGCAGCTAGAATGCAAGCGTGTTAATTTTAGCATACGATTTGCATATGTAATTATCAGAGATGCATGCACGTTCGAATGGCGGATTAAAAGGGGTTTACATGGTTGCTTGGATAAAAACAAAAAGGCTATTTAGGCCTACGACGAAGTGAACATGCCGGATGGAAACAACATTCAGAGTTATCATTGGCACAGTGTGACCCTGCAACAGCTACGATACACAGTCTCGAAACACGTGAAAATCAACGCTTATATCGCAAAATGGATATTTCAGGAATGGTAAAATAAATTGGCAGGAATGAGATTAATTTAAGGGCACTCACTAGTGGTCACCAACCAAGTTGCAGTAAGCGATCTTTTATTCTTGTAATCTGCAATAATAATAATAAAACCCAACTGAAATGAAGCGACTAAATTGTGCATAGTTTTAAATTAAAATTATAATAACAAACTTTTTTATGATAAAATAAAAGAAATTTTTTTAAAAAGTTATTTTAAGTTTAAATTTAGACAATACTAGAAGCTTATGTTAAGTAACGGCGTTATATTAGGGGTCTTCCATAAAGGAAGTCCGAGGTTCGAGGGGATGGAGGCTCACTTGAACTTAAGTGGATGGTGGTAGTGGTTAGTAAATTGGGATGTTCAATTTTTATTAACGAAAATAAACCGCATACTATCGATCTAGTAATGATAAGGTTGAAAATCGAAAGCCCTAAAAAGACGATATTTAATGTGAAAATAAAACTGCACGTGTTAGTACATTAAAACATTTTGGTCATTTATTACTATTCAAAATAAATTAAGCAGAGGGAAGGGGTCGTCCATGCAATTAGGACGTAAATGGGGGAGGTAGGTGATCAAAATCGAGTTGTTGATGGATGGCTTTTTTGGATGACCCTTAAGACAAATACGCGTAGCAAGAAAGTGTTACAAGCGAGAACCACAGTAGATGACAACCAGAAGCAAAAACGAATATCCGAAACCTCCCAAATTAACTTTTTTTAAAAAAAACGGGGAAATAAATACATAGCAGGCTTAGCGGGCATTCCCATCAATCTATCGTCATGCATTTCGGTCTTAAAGTTTCCGTTTACTAAATAACTACATTTTTGGAAATATGGCACAGGCAGACTATACTAATGGGCATTAAAACCAAGGGGAGCCATACACAGAGGCACATGAACGTCAAAACTAGTTTTCGGATAATGCACGATTGGCAAATCACTCGGTGTTAACGCGCTGTGCCATTGCAGACAGTTTCCAATTTAGGAATTACCAATTGTGTTCGGAAATTCAGTGGTAGAAGAATGGGCTAAGCATGTATGCTTGACAAATTAAGAACACGTCAAATACTGATCACTTTCTCTACCGGCCAACAATAATCATAATTTATACTGGGCTTCCATAATTTTTTTCATTTCAAGCTGTTAGGTGCGGACTATTTTCTTCAGCGGAGTAATTAGGTAGGGGCATTGCCCTTAAGGACGGAATGAAATGAAAACTAGTTTCGCAGAATCATCGCCACCTATTTTTTCCCGGTTGTTAGTTTTTCGACTTTATTAAGGGCGTTGGTTAACTTCATTCCAGATAGTTTACGAGCTAGTATACAAATTCATTCACATGCAAAATCAGCATAAATTGGCCTAATGAAGGATGCTTGCAACTAGAAAATATGAAAATGGGGCGGCTGTCCATCCACAAGCAATGCGATATCGCAGCAGGGGGAAGCTGCCTTAGTTATCGTAAAACCATTCATTGCATGCACGTATTAGTAATTAAAAAATTGACTAATTTCGCAAAATATCCCAATGTGAAAGAAAATGATTTTCAATGGTAAGCCGTTAGCGGACTGGCGACATGCAGATGGCCTCAATTAAAGAACAGTTTCGTGGAATTCAATTCGTATTTGTTGACAAGAGCACAAGTTTATTTATCAACTATTTGAGCAACAACTCTGAACCAAGCAAATTGTCTTTATCACAATCTGCAGATAATGTGAACATCATCCAAAATAAAGTTTCAAATAATTTAATTTCTCCAGGAGACCAACAGTTTGCTTTCAGGCCTGAATATCTATTGAGCAAAATTGACTGCATTTTTTTCCAAAATCCTAAATAAAGAAGCTATCCTATTTCTTTGTTTTTAACAGATAATTTGTAAATTCCAAGTGCCACCATTTCGTCACAAATCAATATAGCAGGGAGCGAGAGAGTTCCACAATGCCATCCATACCATTATATACAATGTATGTCGTTTTGTAACATTATTTTTGTGCCACTACATGTACACATTCCTATGTGGATTTCTATATCTTCCCAGTAAAATTTTCCATTCCTATTAACGAAACCAACATTCATTACATTACACAAGGTTTTATAGGAATGCCATTTTTCATACTGCACCAAGATTTTGCAAGTGGTCGATAGGGTTCATGTACTGCTAGCAATGTACGGCCAGGCACTGTGTATCGGCATGGTACACTAACACTTCAACTAGCCAACCAAAAGACAATGGTTCCAAAGACACTGTACTGCTCACTTAGCGCCGTACTGCTGCGCACTCACTGCATTAATGACCGGGATTCCTTGGAGTGTAACCGAGAACTGTCGGTTACAAATGATAGGGACCTGAATGATGGTGTGCCAGCAGGAGAGCGTGGTTGTGGCCCGGTGGACTATGGCGTATCTTATGACTGGATAATATTGCGCTGCATAATGCAACATTGTGTTAGATCGCATTCAAACAGCAGGTTGCAGCGAATTGAAGACTACAGGAAATATTGACGCAGATTGCCTGGTTTACAGCGCCTGGTGCCATCCAAATCGAGATTTAGAGATGCATTTAAGCGACGGGGGGCCTCGGCAGAACAATGCCAATGTGAAACGTTCAACACCATCGCCGAGGATAGCCAGCCAACCAACTGGCTTAACGACCATTTATGATTATTACGTTACAAAAGGTGCGGAGATAGCCGAAGTTTCCGAACAAGATCCGGAATAGCGATAGGCATATAGCGGATCTCCAACTTTGGGTTCAAGGGTGAAAGCGACCGATTCAACGAAGGCAACCGCTAAGTCCATCTTGGGTGCCATCAACCACCTGCTCTTGAACCTGCAAGCAGGACGATGGCTGAACGCATAATTTTACCTAAAAACCGAGTCGCATCTGCGTTCGGTCATTCATATTGAAATGAGGGATCCCCCACAAGAAATCAGTTTCTGCTTGCGCCTGAACGGAAACGATAAATTGGATCTGCGTTAACCCAGCCATCAATCACTGGGCGCCATTTTGACCAAAATTTCCAGCGACCTTGCAGCCGTTTTCCATTGACCTGACCTGAGGTCAATTTCAGAGACGGATATCTGACTAGATTAAGAGCAGATTAGGTAGACAATCCTTCAAACACCAGAACTATAAATAAACTGGTAGGGACGATTATTTTTCTATATTTATAATAGAAAAACACGTTTCTCTGAGAAAATGTGAACCATAAATAGAGGGTGAGCCAAACATCGCTTCTACTAAGCCCCGTCGACACTTAGCAAACACTTGCAGGAAACATGTTTCCTGAGAATGTTTCCTCGGAAACATGTTTGCTGAAACATTTTCAGCAAACATTCACTGTTTCCGCAAACATTTTCGTGTTCACTCTAGGGGCGGTAACATCAAAGGGAAAATGTTTCCAATCAATGGCGCTTCTGCTAACAGCAAGTAATAGAATGGGTTCGTCTGCTAGTTTATCACATTGCTGGCATTCTTTCTCGGTAATAAACAATTGCATCATTTCCTGTCTTTTTCATGAAGATTGAAAACAGTTCAAGTAAGGTATTAATGAGATGTTGCAAAATGGAAGCCAAAACGTCCAATCTTTTGGAACGATGTGGACGACAGTGTAAACGAGTATTTACACTGTAGATAAATTAAGAATTGCATTTTTCAACATTTTTTACATTTACTAGCTTCTAAAATAGTTACTAATGCTGCAATACAAAAAATAAAATTTTCATTAATGCTGCATATCATGATTTTCGTGATTTTTGTTTGCATGTATGCTCCTGATGTGGACACTATGTTTGTGGACACTATGTTTGTGAAAACAAGTTTCTGGAAACACTCATCTGAAGCCCCGTGTGGACGGGGCTTTTCATTGGAGCTGCCACTTGGGATTCTCCCCCGACTTTCCCTGATTTTCGAGAAAAAAACCTGAGTTTTTCCTGACCAACGCACGCACCTGCAGAAGCTACACAATCCGTCGTCGTTCGCTTCGCATTTCTTGTCGCCGTTTTTGCAAGCAGATTGCAAAATGTGACTCTTGCTGCTTGTTATTGTCCATGGGCCGAAATCGAACGCGTTCGACTGTACTTGTTTCGCCCGCGAATTGTCGGCGCCGGGCACGACAGTCACCACGTCTGGCTGCCGCTTGCACTCGGACATCTCCCCGCAGCGAAACGAAATTCACCCGGACGTCGGAAAATCGCGAAATTTCGGCGAATTTACGGACCCAAACACTGACCTGCCAAAAGCGACGGCTCAACGAAGCAACACAGAACAGGAGTCGACACACGGCCAGCCGTCGTGCGTTGTGTGACGCCTAATGCTTGTAGACGCGGCTCGGCTATCTGTCGGCCGCATTCACGCCAGCCGCCGGCTTACGCGCCGTCGGCTGTCGTGGAATCGCTGCTCGTGCAGATGGCCACTTCCGGTTTCGAACGGTGGCGCTTCCTTTTTGCGAATCGTGTGGTGCAATGGGGATGCGTTTCGGTTCTTGTCTTTGAAGCTCAAGTTTTGTTTCTAATTTAATGCGTAGGGTTTGCTGATTTCGGATAAGAACAATGGGCGGAAAGCAGAAGCAAGCACAGCGCACCAAAGGAAATGCCAGGGTGAATATTCTCAACCTTTTTTCGTACTCGTTTCTTCGGGTCTCTTCGTGGCCATGGAGAACCCACCGTTTGTTAGAATTTCTTGGATATCCTAAAGTACAGCAAAATATTGAACCTCTGTTTGTGTCTGAATGACATCGTAAATCAGTACCAATCACTGCTACCAATAGTCGGTGAATTGGTATTCACCGAGGGCCGGTTGCACCACTGTGGGTTAAATGAGAGATTAGATAACCTGGAGTTACCTGAAACACGGCTATGCGGCCTATGCCTGAAGCCACAAGTTAACTAAGGGCATAGCAAGCAGACGGTCTACTTGCTGTGCTAAGGGTTAAGAGGTTTTTGCTACAAAAGGTTTAATAACGTGGAGATAGGCAGTTGCAACTAGGAATTCTGCAGGATGCGAAGTGCTCCTATGTTTCCTGTAGTTTTGAGCCCTTCCTATAATTTTACAGAAAATTCCTACATTTCCTATATTTTTTAACCTTTGCTATTGCATATATTCCTATGTTTCACTAAAAAAAAATCCGATTTCCTTCCCCCATCC
>JAQIXS010005778.1:0-11921 GCA_034700785.1 Rossiulus vilnensis
AAACGAATAGCATGTATGTTTTTTTACGTCTGTTTTTCTGGTATTGTGATTCCTTATTGGGAATAGAAGCCCTGCAGCATTGAATTCGTTATTTGTTTGGAGAGGATGCATTAAACATGGCGTACATTTCTAAAGTTTCTTTCGGTGTTGTTATACAAATGCAATATAGTATTTTTTATACATTTGGGAAATTTTTTGTCACAACAGCTATCGCGAGTATCTTGACGGAACGCACCGTAGTGCTTCTCCTCCAAGGATGCTGGGTGGCGAAATATCGATTTTAGACCGCATCACAAACGGTCAGGATTCGATACACTGCACATAACCCATCAGTCAACAAGGTGACTACGGGCATATAACTTTGATAGACCCCACTGTAGCCCGTGGCATCGTGGTTTTCATGGTGCAATATCAGGGAGTGTTAAAAGCACGAATGCGGTGTAAGTTGGATTCAATGATTCAATGCCAATGGAAAGTCAATCAAGGTTTAAAGCAGTCAAACACAAGCGTTGTGTATACTAGCTTAATTTATTTGCATTACTGGTAAAAATAACAATGTAAATTTTTCGTCCGTAAATGTTAATCACAGAGAATAGTGTGACTGAAATGTTCCAACATTGTGACAGCATAGAAAACAATTCACTATTCACACTTATCACTAGTCCCAAATCTCTACAAAAATTAACATTTAAATAACGGATGTGAGATAATTGTTCTTGTTATTTATTATTCAATTAATCTAATAAAAGATAAATATATATTATTATATATTACAGAATTGGAGATCAGTTGATTCAGAAATGTAAGAAGCCTTACGGCAATAGTGCCCTTGTTCTCATGAAAGAAATACCAATATGTGAAACGAATAGCATGTATGTTTTTTTACGTCTGTTTTTCTGGTATTGTGATTCCTTATTGGGAATAGAAGCCCTGCAGAATTGAATTCGTTATTTGTTTGGAGAGGACAGTACCTTCGTTGACAGTCGTTGACAGTACCTTGAAAAACACCTTTGAAGCAACTGAATAGACAAATTAATGTAGGAATTCAAATTAAATACAGTACTGTATGATTATATTTTACTCGTTTGCACTGCTAACCGAAATCATTCTCGCTTTTAACTGTGCAATTCTGTTCCAGATATTAATTTAATTTTGCTTCATTGTTTGATAGTTTTATTTGGTTTTATTCATTAGAATTACGTTGACTGATATTAATTAGCTTATTAAATTGATGCGACAGTTGTCTGGTATCCCATGTAATTATGCATCATTCTTCTGTCATGTTAATACACGCTCGTAATTAGGTTTCCTCATTAGTTATGATTAAAGCATGATGTTTTTTTTTATTATTTACCCGGGAGCTGAATTTAAAATAGGCAGTGTGCAAAACTAGACAAGTTAATAGAGGCAGGGCTTAAGGACGGAAGCGAGAAATTGCAGACATTTTTGGAATTACGGATGTATTTACAGATCAAATTAGAATAAGCAAATACTGGAAATACTATCAACCACCATGTTACCAAATCGTGTTGACTTTGAGGTTATCCAGCTGACTTTCGAAACTCAGATACATGGTAAAATGATTTAATCCTAAGTAAAAAATCTGTTTACATCCATCGTCGAATGGATTTATCAATGATTTACTGATGAGCAAACATGAAACTAATCGACACGCTAGCTTTTAATGAGGATGTTTGTATAGTAAATGGTAGGTCAGACATTGTGCATGATCATAGCCAATCTCAGTCAATTTATCGCCATGGTAATTACCTGCGCAAGTTAGACCGTGGCATGTTATGCAAACTGATACTATATGAGCTCCATGATTTGCATCAGCTTAGTCGTTATTTAGTTATAAATAAAATAATCAGCTAATAATTAAACTGCCAAGTCGTTGACAGTAATTGATAAGTGCAGTTCTAGCATTCTGTCGTGTTTAAATTTTATTTTCAATTTGCGATCTAATACATGTACATGTAGAAGTTTGACCTGCCTAAACTCGTCGCAATCATTATGATGAGAAAGGCAATTTCTTTTTCAACTACAAAATATCTGATTGCAAAGCTCGATAACAGCCGCAGACACGTAAACAGCTGGAAATTAATTACGCAGATGCACCGTAATACACATAAATAGGATGGAAACTGGAATGGTTGAAAGACGATAGGGCTTCAGTATTTGAAAATATACATATGTGGCATGTGGAAAATTAAATATAGCATGTGAACAGATAGATAACACGAATTTAATTTTCATAACGATTAATTATGCATAACATATTAACAAACTAATGCGTTAACTTGTTTTGAATATGTGAGATTAAACTTTTTGTATGCACTATGCATAAGATATACCCCTACCAAAAAGGAGATTAGTGTATATATACATGTATATACGAAAAAATTACCTGGCTTATTCCGAATAACAGTAAGACACTAAGAATGATAAGACCAAACTGCATGCCGATGATGGCGAATAATGCTATTTGTACTCCTAGAATAAGTAAAGAAAAATACACAGTGCATTAATAAATACAGCAAATTCTATTTGGCCTTGTTAATTACATTTATCAAGATTAGTGAACAAATGAAATAGATGAGTTTACATTTACGTGCATATACACTGTATGTATTACTTTATAAATATATTCTTCTCCATTGTATTAGAGCAAATAATGACTAACATATTCCATCCAATTTTGAGCTCTAAGGTTTAACCAGAAGAACTAAGCAAATATGCCCACGTCGTTGCGTTTATGTTCTAAGAAAGATTGCACGTTGAATTTAAACGCTAATCAAATATTTAACATAAGTAGATATAAATATTGCACAAAGCAGTTTTTTGGAATACTTTTACCCCAGGTTGTGTTTACAATGCATAGTTGTTTTAACCTTAAAGAGAATGCTTATAGTGCTATCAAATCGAAGACATGCCAATCCACATAATACAATCAAACGCTTTCTGAAAGGCATACTATATTTAAATAGAACAATATAGTTGAGACCAATTAACATACCGTATTGCAAGTTTTAAGTCTTAATTACATAGGAAAATCATACATACCGTAATAAACTTCCAAAAGCTTGTTGTCTCTTGTGTTTTCTCCTATCCTCCAACTGTATAATAAAATGACTAAGATCGCGATGCTCTAAAAGAGAATAAAAAAACGTATAATTTTATAGGTTTTTCCGGTCTCACGCTACAGTATATTTACGAGATGTTAGTACAAGTTCGTCATTGATTAACATTGAATGCCATTTGATACATGTACATGTCGTAGTCACATAGTGAAACTTCTTGAAATGTCTGGAGACTTCTTGCAGAACGTGACTACGAAATATATACTGCATAACAACTACTAGATTATTTTCGTTTGGCTTCGAATCATTCACGTCGTTTTTTGAAGTGAAATTAAGGCAATATCAACTTTAAATTTTAAGAAGACATGTTATACGTAACCTGGATGTATATACATGTAAAAGCGAGAGTGAAACAGTCAAAAAGAAACTTAATTATCATGATTGGTATACGTATTGCGTTGTATAGAAGCTGCATTTTGATGCAAAAAATGTCAAACTTCAAACGAATTCAGCTTAATTACGCATCTATCCGTTTTTTTCGGGTATCATGTATGCCGGTGATTATAATACATGCAGCTACACTTTGTTTATACTATACACGTATGGTAGCTCAACTTCTTTTGTCAATTATCGATGTCTTGCCTCATATTTAGGACGTGTCTTTTAGGGTTATCACCCAGCAACTAGGACCAATCACTGCATGCACTAAGTGCTCGATGCGATGCAGTATGCAAATGCTGTCATTGTCTGCATTGATGATAAGAAAATCCATACTTATTAAACAGATTATTAAACTCCGTCGCTGCCATTTAAAACCCATAATTAGCAGCGATGTCATTTAAAGAGTCGTTAACGATACGGCGCAAACTGGCATTTTTTCATCGTTTAGGCCAAGTGTCATCCGGTCCTAATGACAAATGCACGGTTGAGATAAGAGGCGAAGAGACGTTCCCTGTAGCCAAAACGCTCATCTCCATTTATTTTCCAATTCTGAATCAAAACTATCTATCCAGAGGATGCGAAGCTATTAAAGGCGATGCTATGGTTCTATAATGCATAAAAAGCTTGTTGTATATTGCAGAATAACCAATTTATGGATGATCGCAGGAGGATGATGGATGATGCGTAATTCCATAAGTGTAATTGCACATAAACATTGCTAAATATTAGCTTAACTGGAATTAAAATGCACTTGTTAATTTACAATAATATTCCGGATACTAGGTACTGTTTCCGTCATGTTTTAAAAAAGTTGACCTTAAGTGCAACTTTAAGAAATCAGCCGTAACTTTTAATAAAGATAATTTTCAAACTCTCTAAAAGTTTGTTTCAAAACATTACTTTTGGGAATTACTAGATGAACACTAGGATTTTATACTTTGGCCACATGAGTAGTTTTTCAAGAGAATGCGTATTTCTTGTACTATTTCTTCTAGATTCGTTCTGATTTCTGTCTCATATTGACTTAATAGTAAGCCGCCAAAGACATTGCCTTTAGACTTTAAGTCTTTTTTACTTTGCATGGTTTTGTTTTTGACATTATCTTCAAAAAAGCGTGTGTCGACTACGAGATAAATCAGCAAAATTGATCTTGCTTGTTGAAACAGAAACCCATGGAGACATACAGTATCTACACCGCTCGAAAAATAAACATCATTTTGTTTAAAGTACATTTTCTGTACCGCAAAACTCATTCGTTCGACTTAAAAGATGTAATATTTCCCCAAAATTAATTACATGTAGTTTTCATTACCTTCGGCAATTATAAGATAAGCTAATTTTAATTCAACAAAGTTTGCCGCAACATATTTTGCAATTAATTAATTGTAATTACACAAAAGCAACTAGAGAGCAGTTTGCAGTAAGTTTGTGTTGGCCACCCATTCAGTTTATTGATGACGTTGACAAAGAAAGCTGTTTAACTTGCTTGGTGAAAAAACTGTAAATTCTAACTGCGTTCACAGTTTACTGTATTAGTATGGTTTTAAGTTTTTATTTGCCCATTATCAATTGGCGCAAATGAATCAAGATCACTGCGTGATTTTAACCTGAATTAACCGCAAGGTTTCATTTGTATGATTTTCCATTTGATTAGATTTGCCATTGATAATTTATTTTATTGACAGATTATATTTCGAAACTACACTGAAAGCGCGGCGACCAATTCATCACGACTGCAATCATGACCATTTCTAAGCCTTTAAGTGTTTTTTGTATGAAAGCATAAAATACAAATGTCATACTCTATGTGAGTCGAAGTAACAAAGTATAAATTGAGGAAATCAAACGCATTTTTCAAACTACGAGGTCCTATTTAAGAAAGTTGCACGCTCGATATATGGCAGTAGAATTTTTTTATTTAAAACCGCAATCATGATTGGAACTAGGTTCGTGGGAATTTATTGCCACATAGGTCATAAAAATGCCAAGTTTTGTTTTCATCCATTCTCGTGCGAATTACAACACATGAGAGGATTGCGACATCAAAATAATGCAGGCTATATTGATATCGGCTAAACTTCAGTTCAAAAACTGAAGCTATTTGAAATATGCAGTTGTAAACAAATGTCCGGCATAATGTCTAACATTTCAAACGTTATTTAGTGCTGTTCATAATTAATTAAATTTTCGCTTTGAAAACGCAGAGCTCATTGGTTGTGTCAAGCAAGCAAGATCTAGCCATTGATGCTGGCAGATAATGCCTTCACATGTATAACACCTTCTAATGTTCTATAACATAAATGTAATTATTTTAAACTCGAAATAGTCGTTCATATGTGTCTTCACCGTCTTCACCATAAAATCAATTTGCATGTAATAGCTTGCGAAAATACGAGTAAAGTAAGTGTTCCACGTAATTTTATTACTTTTTTATTTCCAAAATACATGTTAAAAAACTGACTTTGCAAAATAATGATTTAAAAAATTAAAACGCATCACGTTTTTCTGCATTTTTACTAAACAAATGTTAAATTTGATTTAGCGATTGTTTCTTCTGAAATTCACGAAATAATGTTTTGTTTTCGGGTTTTGCTATTGAAAAATGTCGGAATTGGTTTAGTACTAATGCAACCAACAACACGGAAACTGCATGCATGTCATGTAGACTATGTATATGTTTCACGCGATTACCAATTGGTTTATGAAAGCGTACGAAGTCTTTGCGCATTCAGGCCTGTAGAGCAAGAATGGGTAGCTCATGGGTTAATTATCGCGCGGCCGAACCATTTCTGAAAATCTATCATGTTGGTTCTGCGCACACGCGTACATAGTACTGCTACATTGATAAGCTAAGTAATTGAGGAAGCCCGTTGGGTCACGTGGCTAGAAAAGGAAATCCGGCACCCAATGTTTGGCCGGGGAATTAAGGAGATTCTTCACTTGGATCCATTTTCCACCGGTTGAAGTGATAGAACAAATTTATCGCTTAATGTCTGGTGACCGCCAATGAAGGGAACATTGTCGAACACCACTGCAGGCTGAAATTGCTGATACAGTATGTCTGTTCACTGTAGTGACTGCATTAAAGAGACACCGAGACATAGTTTGGGATTCGACCCATGGGTGATTTTAAAGACAATAAGATCCATAATAATAATAGTTTATTGCATTTATTCTTCAGCTTATAATAGGCCTAATCTAAAATCCTACTTCGTCATATTTAAGTGTCAAAAAACAATTTACTAACATAGTCGTAACAAATCTTATTTTACAATGCAATATATTCCAATATACATGTACGTTTGATTTAGTCGGAGAAACATTGTACCTCAAAAACTTAATCAATTATAGATTATCGATCTACAATATGAAATTAAGCATTACCATGCACTAGCTGGGCCCTTTCTAAATGCGTTCCAATGCACAAATGTCAATTATGTCATCAAGCCGGAGAAAAAATGTTATGTTTAGCTTTAAGGCTTGTTTTTATCAACTGTGGTTTTCTACTCCACAAATGTACAGTACTTCTTAATGATATGTTGCTGTGTCAGTATTTTTAATTTATTGCCTTTTTACATGTTATTATAAATTCAAGAATGACAGTGATAAATAGATTGAAAGAACGAATATTCAACATGATGGCGAAGGAATGCAACCGTTTTCAAGTACCCCTGAACAGTGTATTGCAATGTATGACACTGGTTTTTCAAATGAAAATTCTAGTTTGTGAAATGCCTTCGCCTAAATTTTATACAAATGTAGGTCTGCTCAAATGGCGTGAAATTCCACAAAAATTTATTTATTTTGCCACAACAACGGGCAGAGTAAGACACGCTCCTATTTGAATAAAACCCCTGGCTTATTGATCGCTCCATGCCTTGAATATATGCGAACAACATTGGCTCAAGGATAAATGAATGGCTTATACGGTTTAACTTTTCCAACACGGGCGCGTTTTCTGTCAACACTAAAGATAAAATTAATGTAGAATGCGCTGGGAATGAATTTTTGAATAACAGATGTGCCTCCGGAAGATCAGAAAAGCTTAAATTCATCTAACCGTGAATTTGTTACTTTCAGCAATGTTTGCTCATATCGTAATTTGGGCAGCAAACATAATATTAACCTTTATTTGAATGTATTCCTTCGCACTGTTATAGCCATTATGGCTCCTTTTTCACGAGGCTAAAATCTTTGTCTGCTCTACTAAACTTGGATAAAGTCACGTAAATCAAATATCGCAAAGAACTACGGTACTTACGGAATGAAACTTAAGTAATGAGAATTAGCGTCATCAACATGTTTAATCAGTACTTCTCTGAAAATCATTTGAATAAATGCTGTACGAAATGATCAGAAAAGCAGCTGACATACCTCAATTGGTGATTAAATAATGCGGAAATGTTTCGGTGTTCTTTCCATTTCACACACGTTATTGCCGATTGTAACTGAGCAAGTCTGAAAACTTGTTGATTAAATAAGGTTTTTGCAAGAAGGCTAAGAAAATTATCTAAAACATTAACAATATTGTGACGTCAGTGTTCACTATTTGAAACTGCCTGAAATCGTAATGTCTGGTGCAGTAGTCAAATGAGCTCTTTTACTATCGTATTCTTCAAGTCTTCCATTAATTGCTATTGCATGTATAATATATTTTCGATTGCATCTAGATTATTATTTTCCTAATCTTTGGCTTATGAATAGTCTTGAATTTCATATTTGCAATATTTACGTTTAGTTCCATTTGCTCATTTATTTTTAGTCCCGCATGTCTGATTACAAATAATAGAGCGCAATTAATGCCTTTTCTTAATGATGGGCTTAGGATAGAAACCAAGAACCGCTCCATTTCGCGGGATTTGTTTTCCAGGCATAACATTTGGCAACTTCGTTCAAATGCGTCATTTTGTAATTACACTAATTTGAGTTCAGTTCTTAAAATCGACTAATTAGTTAAGCGCTACGCGCCTGGTTTGCTTGGCAAAGGCCGAGGTACTACGAAGCAACCAAATTTATGCTTTACAGCAGAATGATAATGGCTTCGCGAAAGTCATTAAAACTGCATTAAGAAAGCTGCAGGTGCTGTTATGTTTTCATTAGCGTCAAGAGAGTCCAGATTTAATGATATGCCAACTTTTCATTTCTTGGCAAGAAGTGGAAAATGCTCGTTTGTTAATACGATAAGATTAACATAATTATTGATAACTGCTTCCTCTTCGCATCAACAAGGAGCTCTAGCTCCTGAATGATTGAGTGGCGATAACGCATTAAGGAGCTTCAGTTGTTTTGATTAATTATAACTGTTCTAATGAAGGATTATTTGCAATGTCAGCGTTGACAAAGTTTAGCAAGAATAGGGATACATGGTTTGTAACTTTTGTCGTCAATATTTGGTCAGGTTTAGGAACAATGCATTAGTTCAGTAAACACAAGAAGGCAGCGTTAAGAAGCAATGTCCACGGTTTTGCTGTTGCAACTGTCTGTTATGTAAACAAAGAATAGCTACATGTATATATATTTACTTTTCCAAATATTATGCTTGTGCAGTGTACTATTAGGTATATACGGTTTATTTATAGGCCTACAGATTTTAGATTTACACTAATGTAGCACACATCGCCTGATTTATGAGATTTATTACACACTTATGTGCAGTCATTCATAAAGGTTTAAATGCAAAAAAAATACCCTAGATTTTTCAAGAACGTGGCATTCTATTTGAAAAGTGCTAGCGGTAATTTTAGTGCATTCATGGCCTAGGTTTAATGCACTTTTATTAATTGCTCATAAATTCGTGTATATTCGCATGCATGAATCCTTTGAAAACTCTTCATGCATCCTTGGATTTAAAGCCGCAGTTCAAATTTGAAATTCCTAAGGATCCTTCCTTGCATAACAAATTTCCATTGTTTCTAAAATTGAAGAACGTGCTATAAATTTCAAATGAAATGAAGTTCACCAAAATAACCAAGCTTCTGTATAACACTTGCTTTTGCAACTAAAAACAGAATTATGAAGGTTTTGTAAATAAAATGCATTTGTTCGTCATTATTGTGCTATTTAAAATCTAAATTTAATATTTTGAAGCATAATAAATAGGAAAACGTAGTGCTACTCAGAGTTGCATGAACTATTGCTAAAAATGTACATTTTGTTAATCGTCCTACTTCTTTAAAACAGGATTTCCGAAATAATGTACTGGCTTTCTCAGTACTATATAGCATATATAGGCTACTGTCGGGTGATGTGTAATACGCGGATGTTTCGTTTTTCTTATTATTGTTTTATTTATTTTTTGCATTTCTTAGAAAGTGATGTGGTGCTTTTCGCAAACGAAAATCGTTCAAATGATTCGTCGAAGCATGCCAGCATGTTATTAGCTTCTATTTCCTAAGTCTGAATGCATTATCGAGATATTCACGTAATACGATTCAATAGTCGTCACGAAATGTCACAATATATGAGATTTTCCATTTACTTCGTTTTAAAAGCATTTGAAGATCCTTTATGGTGCCTATCCAATGTGCCTATATGAACGAAGTATCAGAAAAATAAACTCATTGTGCACTATTCACGGTTATGCCACAGAAGAACAGATACTTCAGAGGTGTTTGTCGGCATATCCCGTGTCTTCGTTCAAGAGATTAAACTCTGGCGAAGTTATTGGAAATGAAAATTTCCTCAGCTTCTTTTGCATCAAAACGCATGAAAAAATAAGAACCTCATTCAATGCACTATTTCGCATTATTTGCACCTCAGAACCTTATTTCTATTCTAATATTTATGATTTATGTTGGTTTAATAATATGTATATTACACCAACAAAAACATTCATAATATATTGTAGAAGACGTTTTTGAGGTGCACATTTTGTAAAATATTATATTGTACGAATTTCATATTTTTTCACGCATCTTCATATCTGGCGTAACTATACCGGTATAATGTACAGTAACTGACTCTCATACTCAATACAGCACTTGTATATGCATGTAGATAATTATTATAAAATATACTATTAACATTTACATGTATGCTATATAGTGCTTTCCATTATAAAATGCCGTTAACATGATCAGGATTTTTAGATAACTATATATTATTTCTTCTAAAAACAATGTCAAGCATTGTAATATTTCATGAATAACATCATGAATAAAATGTTATTCATGAAATATTACAATGCTTGACATTGTACTAAAAAAGTATCATGAAAGCGTTTGCGTAAACGTCCTGTTTACCGAATCAGCTTTACAGAAATCATGTTACCAACAAATCATAATGCTTGTAATAGTAGTTAACTGCATTGCGGTATATTTAATTATTCATTACATATGAAAGAAACTTCGCTAATACTGAAAATGCAAGGTTTCTTTGCATTAACTCATGATTACCGCGAGATGGCAGCACAAGCTCTGTAAAAAAAGCGTCATTCCTGTTTTCAATTTTGAATCAATTTTGAATAAAATCGAAAATAGATTAAAGACAACGCAGTGTTTCTAAAGTTTATTATTTTCGTATATTCTGCGAAAGATTAGTCATACTTGTATCATTACACAATTTTAGTGTATAAGAACCACATGAATTTTACAAAGCAGTATTTTGATTTCTTTTTACAATTAAGGATTAATTAAAATGTTCTGAATACCTGCAATAACATTCCTCCCTCGGATTCAATTTCAGAAATACGTGCAAGACGATCTTCATATTACATTGGTACGTCTCATCACTAATTAAATTCTATTTCAAAAGGAAAATGTTTCGGGTTATAATGGTCTTTTCCGACCACCAGAACTGCATTAAAAGGATACCGCGATTAGACATTCGGTGTATAGTGCAGACAAAAGCTTACACCTTATTTATTCGTACAACATTCTTAACTCGCTTAAATTGCAATCATGCCGATGCATACGTATTGCTTCATCTGAACCTCTTCCGAGATCATATTAAGACTTTTGCCTTAGTGTGACACAAGCTATTGTCTACGAGCAGCCCTATCCTTTTTGCAATGTTCTCTTCATTTATTTATTATTAAAGCTGCCTTGCTCTCTATTCCGTCTGTAACCTAAGTTAAGCTTTACAATTAAACTTAACCTGGGCAATTCATGCGTTTTTGAAGCAGTTATTATTCAACAAAACTCTAAAACCATGGTCTTTCTTGCAATGTAAGGGCCGAAAAAATCTCTGCAGGGCTTTTCAAGTTTCTTTGGTATTTAGGTTTGCATATATAGGTCTAGGCATTCAATTCAATTCAATTTCAATTCAACTCAGTACCCTACAGTCGGCAACTAAATGCCATATGGTAGGGGTGTCAAGCCCATTTTCAGGAGGAAGCTCCTACGTCAGTTGCGATCGACTTAGACATCATTGTTAAATTGTACTTGAATTAAATTTAAACTA
>JAQIXS010005779.1:0-11920 GCA_034700785.1 Rossiulus vilnensis
TTGGTCTGATAAAAAGTATGGAAATGCGTGTATCTATTCACCATTCAAGGCCAGCCTCCATTAAAAAAAAAAAAACCCTTACCCGTACCCTAGCGAGCGTGCCTGCCACTTAATGCACTACTTTTCAGGTTCATAAGAAAAAGTTCAACAATCCGATATCGGTCCATAAACCGCAATGATTAACCACGGTGAACAATGTTGATTATTCCCAAAGAAAGCTCAAGACAGGAATTGAAGAAGAAAAAAAAAGTAAATACGAAAAGTAGTTTTGAATCAATGTGCATTTCCCTTACAACGAGATTTGCTTGGTTTCAACTAAGTCATGGTCATTACAAGTCCTTACAACGTCATTGATCGACATTTACGTAATATTTTCATTTATGAAATCTTCCTTAATTGTGCAAACAGCTGTTTAAAATCAATTCAAAATCAGAATTACCTTCTCAAATTGATAACTTTGTTCAAAACTTTGTTGAAACCCCATTGATTGCATTTCCCCTTGTAAAATCTTCATTACCATGCAGATGTTTAAAATCTATTCAAAATCAAAATCACCATCTCCAATTGACAACTTTGTTTGAAATATTAAAACTATTTTGACAGTCATTTAAAAATGAAGTAATTGAAAAGCCCTTGAAGTAACGTTTTCACTTGTGAAATGTTCATTCTTATTATGCTAGCAACTGCTAACAACCAATTAAAAATTACGTTATCAAGTTGATAACCATTTAAACATTTCAAGGGCATGAAGTCCTTGAAAAGTCACTGATTTTATAACATCAAATCTTGTCGACACCCTAAAAGTTTAGGTCGACCAAAAAAAAAGCCTAGCATGCAAAATTATACAATTATATCATTGCTATAATTGATATAATTGGTTATATAATTGCTACGTATATTTTTCCCTGTGTAGAATCGGTCGTCTACTAGGGTTTACGTTTTTTTTTTAACAATTTAAAAATGTCCAATTTATTTATAACAAAATAAATGCGACTATTAAAGTATAAAAAAGCGTTATGCGACCTCCGTTGCCCATCTTCGTTAAGTTTCATTGAGAGGAAAAACCCGTTTTCGGAGGTTGCATAAGTTTTTTCAAGTTTATTGCATTTTTTAAAATAAATAAAATTACTTAGACCCTGGTGGACAAGCAATTATTCATGGAAAAACATGCGTAATTTTCCAACTTTGAAGACGTTTAATTACTACACAATAGCGATAGGAAACTCCTTAAGATGGCCAAAGTAAGAAACTAGGCCTCAACGTGTATATTTTACAAATTTAATATTTTGGTATCTTGTTAAGCTATTCATTAAATAACCCAAGGTCATCGACGTAAATAACCTTTTCGAAAATGTAATGACTTTAGAATAACTTTAATGACCTGCTACATTTTGCCATGTACGTTATTACTATGCCTAAATCAATCTTATTTTACCTACTTTTACTGAAACTGAACATCTTGGAAACTACCTGACCATACATCTCATACAACCCCAGTGTCCATTTACCCACAGTTTGAGCCCCTGAATGCCCCAGATACCTTTCACGTCCCCTCCTGTTATTTTTTATGCAGGAGCATTTAGGTCACTCTAGCGATGATGTTTCGGCCGTTGACCACTCGTCTAGGCTTTGGCAAAATCAACAAATGAAAAAAAAATAGCACCCTGTCGGGATATGAACCACAATCCAAGGCCCCGTTCAATTGTGTTGCCAGAGTCGCAAAGGCGATGTCATCAGCACAAACAGACGTCGTAAGTGGGTCAATTTCGGCTTTCCCTTGACCAGTTTTCGTTTTTTTTTTAAATAAACAAAAACACGAAAATCCTGCGGCTGAAAGCCATTATTCGCCAGGAATTTGTGCAACGGCACTTTATTGCTGTGGCCCTGACTAAACCGGTCAATCGCCAATTTTTTAATTAGCATTGCTAATGGTAGACGAAGCTACTTCTGTGGGACTCCGTCCATTCTCCTTCACAGACTACCAAAACTAAAACTGATCGTAATTAGGCCTGCAAGATTAAGATATTTTCGATCGGCATATGCCACGCAGAGATAATCCCTGCTAATTTGTCATTTCGAGGAATTAGCGAGGCCTGCATAACTTGGTAGCTTCTGGTAACCACCTATTTTCCAACAGGGTGGCCACAAACACAGGTTTGTGGTTGTTAAGTCTTGTAGGGTTATAGGGCTTAAGTCTTCCTATTTGTAATCAATTCAAATATCACCATCTAGAAGTGTTATGACCTATTAACACTTGTAAGGTGTATCTGGCTATGGATTAAACTCCTCTTATTAAGATTCAGGAAATAAATATCTTATTAATTTTATGGCACAACAATTGCAATGTACCAAAAATATTTCAACTGCACTGTTTCGCAAACTTCACATTTCTACCAGCCTGTATAGTCCAAATAATAGTATGCTGCTGTTGTCAAACCATAACTTCGCAAATGCCTGCCTCCCATAATATTTTTTTTTCAGTTTCTTCACAACATCGTAATATTAATGTGTGGCACATACACCGGTTCGTGTTGCACATTTGCACATTGTGGTTTGAACGAAATCAATTTATTGCTTTTTATATTTTTACGAAACTATTCCATTTTTCCCTCTCCTAAAAAGTTGATTTTTTAGCACTTCATACGTTATGGTTTGGCATCCTTCAACTGGTGCAAATAATAAAGTTATGGATAAATCGACAACTCCGAAGAACTATATGTACATTTACACTACAGCATTTTCCAGTCATAAATAACGGTAAATCTAGAACAAAAAAATATTGAAAGTTTTAATATCTCCAATTGTTAGAAGTTGTTTCTTTCCAGTTTGAGAGTAAATAATGTATTTTGGTCAACCTTGCCAGCTCAATTCTTGCAGGCCAACTGAAGTTCTGCGAGTGATACGGCTAAATTTCACCTTTTCAGCATTATCAATAACATAAAGGAGGACATCGTTTGACATCTATATTGCATATAAGAGCAATTAGCACCCTCCAGGTCACCAGAAAGTGAAACAAATACAGTAGGCCTACAGTTATAATACATGTCTTTAAGAGGGAAAAAAATTCTAGTGGTAAGTTAGTAACATAAAATTGATTAAGATTATGGGGTGATATTATCAAGTGTTCACTTGGGTGATATTCATGTCCAGGTATTCCTTAATCTTTTAAGGACAACAAATACAGATTGCAACACATCGGTTTTTTATTTCGTTTTTTTAAACAAATTAACTAACCATGCAGCTTAAACCATGGACGATAGAAACCGATTTTATCAGCTGTTCATCTTTCATGATAATTAGATCGGTACAGCCCTTAAATAAGGGGGGAATTTAGTATGGGGTGTCCCCTTCACTTACGCCCCGGAAGGTGTATGGTTGTGTTTGATACATTTTTTTAAAAAAATACTGTACAGATCCATTTTTGATGGATGTATCTGTAGTGAGTTTCGGGCCTTTAAACTTTCAGCTGAGCTTCTGGAGTGTCTCCTCCCTGGGTCCGAGATCGTAGGGCCTATCTTTCTACAATCACCACGATTACATTACTCCAAATCTTGTTTTTAATGACCCTATATAAGTATTTAAAATGATTTTAGGCCTGACCTTACCCTCAAACTACGAAGCTCAAATCTAGGGGTCCCTGTACTTTACGAACGCCCCCCGAGGGGTCAATTTCAACTCGGATTATCTGCTGCCGTATCTGCGACTAGATAACTCACTTATTTTCGCTGAATCTTAAAAACGGGGCTCGTTTTTTGCGGGCTAAAGAGCCTAAAGTTCACCCCAAGCCCTTCCCCTCCTCAAGTTCCCAGCGTCATAAAGCAAAGGTGGGCTGGGTCAGGTGAGGGTTGACAGGTAGGCAGTTCCAAAAACGGCCGATTTTTTGGGAGGCTTCAAAACTTTGTTACGGCACTCGGGAGGCCAGGGCAAAGCAGAAATAAAAACGCGGGTCGTTCTCCTTACCTGCAGTCGTCCCTCTTACCCTCTTCAGGGTTAAAGTTCCCGAAACCAGAGCCCAAAACCAGGCTAAGACACGAGTAATTCCCGGTCTCTGCACGCGCACAAATTCCGTCCAAAAATCCGAATTCCTTCCGGTTTGAAACGCACTTATTCCCAGCGGAGATTCCACACACAAAAAAAAAAAAGCCGAAGGGAGGACGGGAACTGGCACCAAAACGTCTTACCGGTTGTGCACACCTTCAAACGCTTCAATAATCTGTTTCCACATAAGGATAACCAACGTGTCCGATGCTCGCGGTACCGCGGCGGCACCCATTGTGAAGCGGTGGAGGGAACCCGTATTTGCCATCCGGTCCAAACGACCAACACCCCTTTCTTTTGGCAGTGGACTCGTCCAATGCATTCCTCTGTTCGGCTTACTACGGAGCTCGGATGGGAAGGTGAATTTCAAGAGCGCCTACTGTTTTTGGAAAATATACAGAGTGATACAGAAGTCTTTTAAAGTGAGGCATCCGTCTCAAAGGATTCGCTACCTCGATCTAATCTGGAGCGGCTTTGATCCTGGATGAATTAAAAAATGATTATGGGTGTGAATGTTGGCTTGCTTCTTCTCAAAAATTAAAATTTTGAACGAAAAGCGCTAATATGGATGATGTACGCATGAAAGTCCATGCCATAATATGAATTTCAACATGGACTTTAATACGCATGACACATTTCAGATGCGCAGATGGATGGAACACATTTTAAACAATTGTTAGGTGTTTTGTGGCCTGTATTGGCGCCCCTCATGATTTTGGGATGCATTTTAAAATATAAAAACTATTATGTAACGAAATACTCTAAAAATATTCCCATTTCAAAAATATCACGAATTGGGATTATGATGATTATGTGATACATCTGAAATTATATTGCATGCAACATATTTTATAATATATTCTGATATATATGTTTAACTATTATAAAACTATATAAGAACTACATAATAGTTGAAAATGTAAGAATTTATTTTAACATATTTTGCATGCAATATAATTTCAGATATATTACGTAATATACAAAACGTATCCATGATATTTCTGGTATAATAATGGGTATTTTAAAAATATTTTGTTACAGTTTTTTTATACATATTTTGAAACATATCCCAACATTAAATGGGATCTCCCCAATTTCATTAATAGTTACTCATCTGATGTGAGAAGTTAATGATAAAAATATTTTAAACAGCTGAATGTGCTCTTGTTTATCCTATTCATCTTGAGACTGGTGAATTTAAATAATTATTGGTTAGAAACAGTCAAATTTCTATTTCCACACGAATTGATCGTGAGTCACATAGTTGGATATTTGAAATGCGGCACCCTTGCAGGTCTCCGTTAGTTACGTTATCTATTGCTCAAAGGAGAAAGTGAAGCCAAATTAAGGTTGAAGCGGCCATATTGGAGTGCTCAAAAATATACACAGCCAAAAATGCATGTCATTTATGTTTATTTGTGGACATTGTCCTTATCAAATCTTCAATGTAGAAATAATTGTAAATGGCATCGGAAATGAAAGCTTGCAATATTTCTGATAATCATTCGGGCAAATTATTTTGTTTCAATCCAGCATCTTTTATTCAATTAAAAAAAAACATTTCTGTTACTGTTAAAAGAAATTGCACTAAAATAAATATATGAACTTGATATAAAAATAATACACTTATACAGCGTTTTCTTATAATGGTTATAATTTGAGATGATTAACGTTTTTATGAGGCATTAAATGTTAGATTAAGAGCTTAAGAACATCATAAAATTAAAGGTTTACAAAACATTCGATAAAAATGCAAGTATTTACACCCCTCTTAACTCATTGCATCGATTATTCAATTTACAATATACATGTATATTTTTAAAAATAGCTCGTAAACTAAACGCAAATTATTCTACACTACATTTCGTAAGTTTCATTTTGAGTTTAATTGAAGTACTGAATTCTGATTTGACTTCAAGTACATTATGGTCTTCTTTTCTTGGTAAATAGCTCCTCGGCGATATCAGATAAATAGCACAAATATTTATTTTAAAGGCCTAGTTACCTCCTTATAAAGTTTTCAAGTTGACAATATTTATATATTTAATATTAATACAGTTACTCTTTGTGAAGACCTCGAAACCTGCATTGCAGGCCTATGCATAGACACACACCTTGTTATTTCAATATTTAAGTAACTATGGCATGCACGTCTCCTATTAAAGATCCAAAAATAGCCAGCTAATGACTGATGCCATCGTAATTCTATTTTTTACAGCAATATCCCCAGTGACAATCCCAAATTAAGTAGAAAATAAGCAGTTTGCCAACCGTAGCGCTTTCGAATTTGCAACGGCAAATTGCAAATTTAATAATTTCATTTCCTTTGGGTGTCTCTGAGGGGGGAGGGGAGGGCAAATGCGATTCCGGCAGATTCTGCGCACTTTCTAATTCCACAAAAAAATCGATAATGGGCTAGAAATATCGCAGTTTTTTTAAAAGTAAAAAAATGTATAGCTGTCTTGAAAAGCTCAACAAACCGACCTTGTTGATAGACGGTTTTGCCAAGGCTGCAGTAATTTTGTGAGGTTGATATTTTGCCATGGCTGATAAGCGGCAACTGATAATCCACAATTTTAGACGATGAACTGCCAGCTAATCTTGTTTCAGCATCTTTTTTTATTTTCTTTATTTTCATTTTCAAGGATTGATCCAATATGTATCTTGCAAAATCGAGTCCGAGTTTAATAAAAAAAACGTTTTATTTGGTCAAAGATGGGTTTATATTTGCATTTGCCTTAAGTGACCATGTCTGAAACATAAATGGCCATGTATTAGTCCATATATTGACGTGGTCATTTATGGCAAGTTTTGATAAAGCAATATATGGCTGCATGCATGATCACATCTACAAAATGTGTTATATGACTTTATTAGATAAAGCCATATATGGCTGCATTGGTTAATGTATTTCATGTCAATATAAATAAAATGTTAATGTAGGTTATTGTATTATAATACATTTTCCAGATATGGAAATAAAGATATATGACCATATCTGTAAATATGTCGACGTACATGTATTTGCTCATGTGTATAAATGTAAAAACATTTAGACATGTTAACGCAGGCTTATAACAGTATGTGGACATACATTGTATATGGCCATATGGGTCCATTTGTGGTCAATTTCTGATCTAACCACACATGGAACATGTCATATTTTTCCATTTAAACTTTATGGACTAGCTTTCTAAACTAGCTGGACTAACTGGACTAGAGACCCCTTGGACATCGTTTGTGGGTGACCTGATCCAAACCTAAACAGCAAGGGTGAAAAAAAAAGGTTAAAATAAGTTTACAGATGAGGAAACTATTCTCCTGGTGCATTAAAGTTACTTTTGACAGCTATGCATGTTATATACATGTGTTTCAGAAAAAGCATATTTCTACAAATTGGCCATTGCTGGTGGTCGCTTGATGACCTAAGGTCGTGATGGGACAATGGCCCTTAGAGGTAAACGTCCTTAATATCCAATTTCGGCTAAAATACCCCAATAAACAGTTCATTCTTAAGGTAATTATCGGAGCGAGCAATATCCCGCATGCTATAAAAGCAATCCCCATAATTTTGTTACAAATAAAGATAAGGGAATCCCACAGTCACTCAGCGGGCCTCAGGTCCAGAACCGGAAGCAGCGAATCGATGGACCATCAAGTGGAATTTCGACTAATCCGATGAAGTGCTCTCTGGAGAGACCTGCACCAAGCTCTACTTTCTGTAATCACTTTGCTGACATCGCTTTTGTCCATTCATAGTGGTGTTAATTGTAGATGGACAGTTTGATGACCGGTCAGCTCAGCAGAAACAGATTCACCAGAAGGACAATTTTAGATAAAGAAAAATGGTAGGATATTTCCTTTTTTCCAAATAATTATTCAGTAATTTTTTAACTGAGTTTCCTCTGAAGTGAAGCAATTACTTTATCTCAACAAATAATATTTAATAATTTAAATTTCATGTTTCGTTTATCATGAACTAATTACACGCACATTTTGTCATTAATTTTGCATTAATTTTGATCGCTTGTTATTTTCTTCCAAAAAATCACTCAGTATAATTTTTTTAAATAAATTTTTCTCTGATGTAAAACAATTGCATTAATTCTTAAAGTTTCATGTATGTTTAAATTAATATTTCATATGTGGTGCATCATAAACTAATTAAAACATAACATTTTGCTATTACGTTTGCATTAAATTTGAAATTTCCGCCAATTATTGACTGTTTTTTTTCATAATTACCAATTTTCAAAGCTAATTTTGTATGCTTTTGACAAGTTATTTGCAAATTGTATTTACAAATTTATTGGTCATTTCATGCTAGCTTTTTTTAATCAAATTAATCATTCGAAAATTTAATTTAGCAAATTATTGACAAAATATTTCTCATCTAATTCATCGCTTATTATTTACAAATCTAAATTGATACATTATAATATATTGAATTTTTATAAATTAATTTTTAATTGAGCAATTGTTTCTGCCAATCACTTGCTGTCTGCTGGTAATTAACTCTTTACAAATCTAAATTCTCATACGTTTCAGCCTAATTATTTCTGTAATTGGCATGGCAAATTCCAATTACTGTATTATGGCTATTAGATGGTTCCTCATATATATGTCAGTTTTTTTTTTTCAAAATCAATAATGAATATAGAATTGCTAAATTATAAAAGTCTAACCTTAAGCAATTAGACGTTTTAGCATTTACAGCCTGTACGTTAGTGGGTTTACCCCTTGAGAAAGCCAATTTTTAGCTGACAGTTTAATAAAATTATTTGCAAATCGTGCAGACATTACACAACACGTGTCATTGTAGGATCTCCAAGTAGATTTGGCTGGAAAATTTAAGGCAGCTCGAATGACGTGTCAAATTTACTGATAGGTTAATGCGCAATCGATTCCAACAAATCCATTTTATCCCAGCAAGAAATCAATAAAATCCACTTTTTCTGTAACGAAGTAAGCAATGAAGAATCATTGGATTTCTGGATGTCATATCATGAACTTGATGGACAGCAACCAGTGGATTTTCCCAGAAATCTTTTTGGCGAATTTTTCTCAAATGTTACTGTGAGGAGATAAGCTTAATGGATATCATTTTTGAATGCATAAAAGGCCCTAATGGAATCAAGTAACTGCCATAGCAACGTTCATCAATTCACATAAACCCCAAAAGCAAACAATAGGTGAAAGTTTCGTGCATTTTTGCGTTGCCTGACAACATGAAAACGTAGTGCCTTAAAAATGTTTTATTTCTGCCTGTTGTCTCAATTGTTTTAGCATTATTTGCCTTGAGAATGCACTTAAAAACGGCGATAATGAAAGCAAGCAAATGAGAGAAGACCTACGGAATGAACAGATCAACAGTTGCTTCAAAGGACGACCATGTTTTAAAGAAAACAATGTAAAATGTAATTTATCTGATTTTTAATTTCTGGCAATATTAAATTCGCAGTACGTAGTTTGAAAATTAATAGACACAAAAATATGAGCGTGCATGTTGGTAGGTTCATAACCATTATTGAAATAAAATTAAAAAATACATTTGTCAGGCATTTTCAATTTCGCATTCATTTCAAAAGGCACGAGCAAAAGTTGATTATATTTAATTAAAATACTAAAGAACTGATCAAAACATCATCATGGCAACCAATTCACCAGCATCAATATATATTTTGATTAAAAAACTGAAACTCTGATCGAAAAGATTCCTTCTTATTCTGTCCTATTTCTAAATAATTATAGCTTCATTCGTGACACAATTTTACTTAGTCATGCTGTTCAATAAGCATTGAAAATATATTAAATTTTCATTAAAATACTAAAAATGCTAGAAATATTATATTGTTTATAAAATAAATCCAATTAATATAACTTTTGCGATAACATCTTTACTTCTAACCTTCAACTCACCTTATTATAGCCAAGATAAATTTTAATTAAATATTAAAACATTGATGAAACAATTTCGTTTGTAAACAAAATTATCTTTATTGTTTCCAAGTAATTACAACTTCATTTAAAACCCTAAATCCCATTTCTATTTTGGCATTCAATTAATCGAGCAATTGCGAAAATCGGTTCAATTTTAAATAACATGCTAGTAAAAACTGATTGCAAAATCAATGCATCGCTATTCATTTGCTATTTGCGAATTTGATTTTATTGGGTGAGATTTTCGCAACTTCACTTCAAGGAGCAGAATGATAAACAATGGATGCCGAAAACAAAACAGTCAGAAGCCATTCAAATTAGCCTTCTTTTTTTTCACAGAAATGCGCTTAAAAACAACAAAATGTCGGTGAATTGTCGCTATTCAGCATGACACGACGTCAGGCTATTTAATTCAAACATTGGACTGGCTGAAAAGCGTCGAAAAGCAGTTCAGTCATCCCGAGACACAAAAACAAAACAAAAGAAAGAAGGTAGAAAATAAAATTAACAACAAAGCGACATTTTATGCCCCAATATAAAGCTAGAAATACCGTACAAACAGTAACAATTTACTTCCGTATTTCAATAGTTTGTAAATCAATCTTGCCTCAAGGTGCTCGTTTTATACACGTATACTAGAATACTAACATATAAAAAATGAATCCTACTGATATTTGGTTTATAGTGTTTAACTGAAAAATCAGCGTTTCAAAAAATAAACAATGTACAACTAATGTTATTTTTGCTTAATTTGTCAATTCATTTTAATTAAAATACATTATTTGGTGAAATCAATAATTTGACTCATTACTATTTATTATTATTATAATTATTAATTAATTTAAATTAATAACAAGAAATTACCATAAACAAAAATGTGGGATCTTTGCCCTCTTTTAAATAATTGAAAATTTTGCTTTTTAATCATTACATTAAGGTTGCATCGAGCAACAAATTTGATAAACGTAGTTCTAGAACTAAAATCCGCTTAATTCTGACCTAAGAAACAGTGGATAATATTTCCATAGATAATACTGAAATTTGATAGTGTTACATTTTGCTAGACCTCTACAGTGTAGTAGTACAATGTAGAGTGCTTTAAATTCAAGTTAAATTAGCATATAAATGAAATGAACACAAAGTTTAACTGACAACAGGAGCGTTTTTATTTATATTTGTACTCATCATGAGAGAAATACATTCATCAATTTTTAACTATAAGAATTTAAAAATATAATTGCAAATTTGCACAACTCTAGAATAAACGAATGCTAATTAATCGATGTTAATTCTTTTGTGAATAATTTCAGTGCAATAAATATAGCGAGTCTGCGATAAGACATCTGGAAAAATATATTTGTGTTGATCGGAAGTTCGGTTTGCCGTCCATCGCAGCTGCTTCCTCCCCCGGAAGAGAAACCTGAAGAATAAAACCCATTAAATGTAAAATGCCACAATTACAGTACATCCAGCGAACAAATCATATCGATTTTGCTTGAAAAATTGATACTAAAATCTTGTCACTGTTCATATCAACATCGCTGCAAGCTAAAATGTTTTTTAAAAAACCATAATATTCTTAATTTATATTACAAATAAGCGAATTAAGAATTTTAAAGAAATTGTGAATTTTGCACAGTTTTCATTAATGATTTTGTTTAGAAATATTGCGAATGATTCAAACGCTTTATGAACACAAGCTCAATTTCTGCTAACCCACCTCAAGTTTCATTCGTTGGTAACGGCATCATTTGCATAAGGTGTTTCGGGTTCGATATCACGTGTACCAGACAACATTATACGATAGTCCATGTCGTTAAAGTTTTTGAACTAAAATAATAAAGCACGTTTATTAATTTTCTAAATCAATAAAGCCAGAAATGCATCAGTCATTACGTCTACTTGCATACCTACAAATATCATATAATTTTGAATTAAACTT
>JAQIXS010005780.1:0-11915 GCA_034700785.1 Rossiulus vilnensis
AAACCCACGCCTTCCTTTGTTGGATTGAAATTGTTCAAGGTAGGACTGTCTTTAACTGTGCATGTAAACGTAGTGATTCTGTCCTGTCTAAGATCGAATGCTAGCAAATATAGGAATGTTTGCAAACATTTGATAAGATGTCTTCAAAAGAAAACTTATTTGGCCTACTTGTGGATTACTTTAAAAAATCACTAAATTTCATTGTTAAAGTCCTATACTTGAGTTCTAATAGTATTTCTGAGTAGAATGTGTGTGTATTGTTATTTATGATTAACAAAATACTCCCTTCCATTTGAATTTTTCCTTAAAACTATGTGATTCTTGCATGCATTTCATTCGTAACCTGTTGCTCATGTAGACGGTGCGCTCCCTAGTGGTAGGGCTCTTAACCTGGAGCCCACAGACCCCTTGGATCCTTGGATGGTTTCAGAGTTGATGGGAAAAATGTCCTGATAACCTCAAGGACCCACTCAAGGCTGTGAGCAAGTTGCATTGTCTCATTTTGATTGAAATACGTGTACTTATTAATTATATACCACAGGGTTCCCCCAAACATGCGTAACCTGGAAATCCTGGAATTGCTAGAGAAATTAAAAAGTCAGGGAATAGTGCTTTTTTGTTGTTGAAAAAGTCGTAGAAATTGTACATACAGCATCTGTGCTAAAATTTACCTTCACATAGCTTCAAGTGTCTACTGGAATAAGTCACAAAAAGCCATGACATTAAATTCGGGTCTTGGAAGCTAAGGGAAAATCATAGTATTCAAGATTTTGGACAAATTTTCAGCATAATCTTATTTATCAGTTTTCTGTCCCTTTATGAAATCTAGGAATAAAATGACATTTTTGCTGGCTTTAAAATAAATTGTCATAGAAAAGTTATTAAACATCAAAGAACACAATGTGACAAATCCTGTAAACACCATTGCTAGTTATTAGTTAACACTAGGGTCAAGACACTGTACTTTCTTTTAGATCTATAGAAATAGAGAATTTATTTTTAAAATAATGTAGAGTATTATTTCGTTATGTCAGTTTTGCATCTTTGGTCATGGTGGTTAGGAAAGGACTTTTCAAAAACACCGGAAAAGTCAGAAAAATTAAAGACTTTATCACTGGCTTCCTTTGTAATCATATCTATTTACGCATGTAAACATTATTCTGAAAAGGTTTTTTATGCTTTATTATACTACCAAAAGGGTATATGGCACGCGCATTTTTAGAATTGTGTGGTAACAAGTCCCATCGACGACAATGGGGCATTCCTTTTTAACAGTGTGACCGAACCGCTTGATTGAATTCCGGTTGGGGTTTTCTCTCTTCCCAGCACGCTTGCCTCGTTTCTGAAATTGGCCAATTTTTCACCCAAATTCATGGCTGAGCATCGCATTTTTCCCAACCTCTGTGCGTTCCCATCGCGGCTCAGTTTTTTTTATGCTCCCCGATTTATGATTAAAAACCCCTCATCCATGTCCGTTTATTAAAGCGAAATATATTCCGCACGCAGCGTTCGTATTTGCATCCCTGATGGAATTTATGATGCAGGTTTTGGCGCACTTCAAGCTCTCTGGACATAAAAAGTAGGGTTTTTCTCTGTCTTGGTTTTCTGCGCTAAAAATCATTCTGGTTTGGAACCGGAGTGTGAAGGAATTACGAGAGGCCTGTCACATTTTGAAACGTTTTCTAAGAAGAATGAAAAAAAATGTTATTAAATTCTCGGTAAAATCACCATTTTTTAGTGCTAAAGGCAAGGACTTGGTTGGCTACATACATACCTTCATCCATCAGGGTCCCCACGAAACCTGGAAAACATCAAGGCAATCTTGAAATATTTCTGCAAGTCAGGGGATTACTCGAACCATAATTTCGATCCAGAAAGAAAGCTGCAATGTGGCGGATCAGCTCCTTCTAATTGGCTTCACAAATCAAAATCATTGATATTCAAAGGCAGGTTCTTTTCATCTGTTATTGGTTGATGAGGGATTCATGCAGGTCAGGAAAAAATTAAAAAATTGCGGAACAATTCAATATAAAATTGTAACAGAAACCGAGATATTGTATTAATACAATTGAAAAGATTTGAATGTCAAAGCCATGTACCGTATTTGAAAACATAAATAAATTAGTCATTGTGTGGCTTCAATTTTTAGTGGCAAGTGAGAAAATCTCATCAAAATATTGACCATCAACAGTTCGTTTCCATAAAATGTGGTCTTTTTGTCTTTGTCAGGTGGCCCGATTCAGTTAAATGGTTTTTTTTCTTCAAAAAATGGGTTTCAATTCTGGAATGCTGTTTTTTTTGTATAGTATCGCAGTTCGTCAGAAGTTTTGTTTATGCATTTGTCATTCCTACGCCCTGCAATTCTGCAAATACGCGGGTAACACATCCAACATGTCTACTTGTGTATACAGGGTGCTCATGACCTGCCCTGATTATTAACGCTGTTTTTGCACAACGTATGCCAAGTGCAACCATGCCGCGCTCAGCAAATCGTTGTCCTACTCAAACTTACATGTACAGGTATTTGCTACTAGATAGTGGTAAACCATAGGACCTGGAAAACCTGAGAACGCCAAGGGATTTGTAAACCGACTGGTAACCTGGGAAAGTCAGGAGAATTTTGAAAATGTTAAAAACTAGTTAGCGGATTTTCTCACTTAAATTATTACTTCAATTATAATCCAGGTGTCATGAAAGAGAATATGGCAAGAGGATTTTCTATTTGGCCTCATTTCTCGTCTATAAAACCATGCATGGAGGTTAGATTTTCTATAAACCCAAACATAGAGGACAGGTTACTTCTATTTGGCTGAATTTCTCGTCTATGAAACCAAGTATGTAAGTTAGATATTCTATTAGCCAAAATATGGCAGACAGATTCCATCTATTTGGCTTCATCTGATCATAACACATGCAAAGGCAGCCTCTTTTCACTTGTTGCTGGTCGTTGGTGAAGCCATGCAGGTCAGGGGAACGAAAATTGTAACACGTAAAATCTCAGTCAAGGGATCATGACTAAAGCTGTCGGGACGTGGTAGGTGGCGCTGCACTCGACAGGATGTGAATACCGTTTAGTTTCATCAACTCTTGCAACTGAAATGAAATGCAAACGTCCATTCTGCAAGGAACTTCGAAATACAGTGCAGTATTATTGCGCTTAATGAAACAGAGCTTTGCAAGCTATAGTTGGCCAAATGCACTCCACGCAGGCTAAACTTTTCCCAAACTTTGGTAGATCCGCTTCCGGCCTCTTGGGAACTGGAGCATTTGCCGATTGAACCTGAAACCAGCTCGATATTCGTGCATCTAAAGTTGAATCCTATCTGCGATATCTTATCTGCTCGTTTCCTTCTTCCACCCTCGCAATGCGCCGTTATGCAGGTTCTTGAGTTTCGTTGTTGCCCGTTGCCAGGGGAATTGATAAAAGTTGCGTTCCAGAAAACAAGGCCTTGCTCTGATGCACCTAATGCAGGCATCTGGTTGACGGTTTTAGCATATTGCACGCTCGTGTTGGCATGGTGCTGCCATCTCAAAAATTCGCAATCTAAGCTATGGTCTTCGAGGATGAGTAATGCGCTGTCTTGACGTGGTCAAGTAGTTCAATTTTGAATGCGATGCTCATATGCTGGTGTTGCGGCAGGGCAGACCTAATTTTCCATTCAGATACTCCGAAAATCCCCCCATGACTGCGAATGCGTCTTCATTTTCGTTTAACCAGGCCAATCAGCCCGTGTGAAAGGATGCGAAGCTCCATGATTAATTACCGGAGCAGACGTTGGCCACATCAGGAACTGCTTGTATGAGAACAGATGCATTTCCTGTGTTTGGCGCTGAGCAATGGGACATGTCTGCTCCTCGGAGATGTTTTTTTGCGTTATGTGAAGATTCATGCTATCAGTATGTACGTTGTAGTTGCAAGAAATTAATGGTGGACTTGGTCTTGCACTTGTTGAAACATTCCGTAGCTGCTTGTCTTTTTTGCCGTTTCGTAAAAAAATGCTTCTAATGTTCATCGTCTTGTTTAATTTTCACGAAAAGATTTATATGTAAATCAGCTGTGCTATCCCTGGTTTCAAATTTGAATATAGTCATAAGTAGGGTTATGAATGTACATGTAATTTATGACCATGAATGAACCATATATGGTAATGTATTAGTCCCTATATGGCCATATATTATCGTCGTCACACAAAATGACAGCATAGGGAAAATGTGTTTAATGACGATTTGACATATGGCCTACGTCATACACGTAAATGTCCAATGTGATGTATTGACCAGGTATGGACATAATTAGATATGGGCATATCGAAGTATGTTAAATATGGATATAGGCCTATAAGTTCATTTATGGCAAATTTCGTTCGCCCATTTATTCATAGATTGTGTGCATTTATAGATATCAATGAAAATATGTCCGTATAGGGCCTGATCTTACCCTATATAAAACATGTTCTATACATGTAAGTCTACGTATTACGGTATTAACAGTACGTAAGCATGTATCCATGAACGTATTTGGCCATGTATTGGTCAATTTGTGAGTAGTTTAGGATTTAAAAAATATATGGAAAAAGGTATTTCATTTATTCACTTGAGTACGTTGACAACCGTTTATTTGTGGCAATATCTTTCATTGTGAAATGTGAATAAAGTTTTGTCCCAAGGTAGTATAGTTGTTTGAGTTTGAAGAAAACAAAATCCGAAAATGGATAACAGTAAGAATTGTTTATCCGTGTGCCTTTCATGGTAATAAAAACTGAAAGGTTGTCTGCTGCAATGCCTGCTGTTTGACATTTAATTTGGACAAATCCATGAAATTCATAAAACGGAAAGATGCTACAAAGATATTGCATGCAAAACCCAAATTTGAGGAATTTTCGTTTTTATCGGTTACCAAGCAGCACCGTGCGCAAATATATTCTGATAATATTTAATAGCTGCATTTCTACAATTTCAAGAGGTCTGTGAACTGGCTGGGAATATGAATTGTTTGCCTTAATTTGACCATATTAAATAAATGCATTGCATTGCTATTTAATGCTTTGAAAACGTCAGCATATCCCAAATTAATTTTGACTATATTGTTTGACTTATTTTAATATATTTGGCTTGTATTGCTGTTTTGTGTTTTTATATTATTTACTAGGAAGGATCATCATTCTCCCATGAACGTCCATGGCGCAAAAGCTGAGAAACCCTTTAAATTCATCTGATTTTTCTTCCTTTTTACATACTATTTACATAATTTCGTCTGTTATTTCGTATTTACAATCGTATTTAAAGCCACTGACTGAAAAAAATTAAGGACTTTTTTTTATCGAAGTTGAGATTGAATGCTACTGTTTGCAGTGCGTTCTAAAGTAAACCGGAAATGCGTTCGATGGGGATTCCTCGGCAGTATAGATGCTTGCACACCTGAATGCCCAGAAAAATGAATTGTAATGCCAGGCTGGTTTCTTGTCTGCGTTTGAACGCTTCGTCAGATTTCGATTTTCTCGGTATTTCTAATTTAATTTCCAGTTTGAGCGTGGGGCGCCGGAAAAAGAGCCCCAAGATGGCCGCCGAGGATTTTTCGATATTAAGTCGGGGGAATGAGGGAGCACTTAAATTACTCCCGAAGCCCAATAGAATTCCGTGCTCCATTACGCCGGTTATTAGAAAAATGGCGTTGGGCAGATCCAACGTGCGTGCCTTCGATTGCACTGGCATGGACGCTGAAGTGCGTTCGTGGCAATATCAGTTAGGCTGACTAAATAATTGATTGAAGATGGGACCAGAGGGGTTTACATAATGTCTTTATGTTCGATAACAAGCATGTTAAATGGTTCACTGGCTCGCGCCGAGCACCGTGGTGTGCGGTGGCCTGCCCGGCTCCGTGACGGCCCCTGATGAGGGACCTACACCCTCGGTGTCTCAAAATGCATCCGGGGTTTCGATCGATTAAAGAAAGGAGCTTCGGAGTTTCATCGCTGGTGATTACCGAAATGAGTTTCAGCCTTGGATGGTCAAGGACGGAGGCCCTCTTAAGCATGGGCTTTCGTGAAAAAGTTTTCTTATTGTCATGGTTTCCCCAAGCCTGGGAAACCAGGAAAACCTGAAGTTTTCAATGTTCAATATCCAGGGAAAAGGGAATTATTTTGAAAACGCCATGGAAGATTAATGTGGCATTATTAATTAGCTTTCAACTGGCTGTCTACTGGAATATGGAATTCATGTCGTAGGGGGTCATGGTAAAGTTACGATTTTGACATTATGTACAGTTTTACGTTTGTGAGCTGTTTATTTTCTGTGCTTTGATGCTGTCAAGGAATCTAAAGTTAACTTTTTGTAACAAAAAAAATGTTTATCATTTGTGTTTTTCATGGCTTTGAAAATGTGTGGCATGGAAAAGTCACGGAAGTTACAGTACGACATTCAGTAGACACCATCGCTAGTCAGTTAGTTATTGTTTTTACACCAAATAAAGACATCTGAGAGCTCTATTAGTCCTGTGTCTGTAGAAATATGGAATTTCTTTTTGAATAATGTAGCATTTACCGTATTAGCAAATGTCATAATGTTGCATTATTGATCTGGGGCGGGGTCAGGGAAATCTGTTAAAAGAACTTATTCGTAATTTCAGGAAAGTTGAACATTTTATTTCTGGTGGAACCCCAAACACGTTCTTGGTGCTTGTCTGTTGTTTATAGGTGCAAGGTCAGTTTCAAGATAGAAATGCCAACAAAGTCTAATCGGTATTTTAGTCAGGGTCCAAAATAGCGTGATTTTAGAATTACTTGGTCAGACTTCATGAAACCTTGCTGAGCAGTTTCAACTTAATGTAGTAAATGGCTGGTCAAAATACCCAAATTCTAAATTGACAAAGTTTTCATTGGTTTGTAGTACTTGATTGGTTCTTCTTCCAATTATCAGTCCAGGTTCACAGAATGTCTACTTGAATTTCATTGGCTCCCCCTGTCCGCATCAAGGCCGCAGAAGTATCAGATTCCCAATGCAGCTTATTAAACGAATTTGAAACTTTATATATAAAGTCGACTGCGGAGAATGGTGCGAGGTACACAGCCTTCCAATCGATCCTCATTTTATTGGAAATTGCTTCGCGTGCCGGGTTTTTGGGGTTTGAGGAATGTGTCCCTGCACGACGGAGGGAGTCATGGCGGTCAAGGGAGGGACCCTTCTAATGGGCCCCAGGCCAACAGTTCATCCGTTACGAATGGAGCCATTGCGACTCACTTCTTGCTACAAGCCTGACAACTTCGCCAAAGACAAATGGATGCCATTGCGTCTTGGATTCTTAGTGTCCTCCTAGGAAACCATGCAACGATTGGAACAGGCTTGATCTTCTCGGTGGCACCCACAAAACAACCTGATCAGTCTCTCTCTTAACCCATTCTAGGGAGGTGCAAGAGCTGTGTGAGCTGTCTGAAAATTGTGACCTGATCTGCGTGTGGATTCTACAGGATTAATTCTTCTAATTACTTGAAAGCCTCCAAGAATCAGGAGCGTCGGGTTGTTATTGGAATTGGAGACATTAGATGACAACAAACAACAAATTAACCCAATGGAAACGAGATCCGCCTATAGCCTTTTCATCTTTATTAAGGTTTTCTAAAATCAGCTTCAGAAAATGTAATCCAATCTAACACTTAATTGCTCATAATTTAGCTTCCCTTTGCTGGCGTTTCCATACAAAACAGTTGCACTTTTATAGCTTGCACATAGCAAAAATTAACTTTTTGAAATGCAAGAAAAAAATATCATTAATTAGAAATTTTGTTTCCTTTTTCTTCTATAAATATTTTTGACAGTCAGGGACGTTTTCCAAATCAAGTTTAGAATTTAATTCGGTGGGAACGTTCTCGAAATCATATTTAATTACTTCATAAATTAGCGGGAAATGTTGGAGTTATAAAAAATAACTCAGACCCTAATGGACAATTAATTCTACTAATTTACCAATTATAATAAGTATATGAAGCATAAATGCATTTATTTGCATGGTGAACATTTTTTGGGTCAGCCTTAAGAACAACTATCACTTTGACAACATGATGTATATCTATGCAGTGATTGGTAAATACTGTTCAACTATCCACTGGTATCCATAAGCTGGAAGTTAAGGTCAGGCTGCAACCAGGTATCTAATTACAATTCGTAGTCAAGGTTTAATAGTGAAAATCATGGCATTTTCAGTGCTTCTCATTCTATCATCTCCTGGCTGATATCGATTGTAGGCCGGAGTTCCATGGCCATTAATCTGCTGACCGGTTACAAGATCTTCCGAACTTCTTTGACAGTTTATCACCATGGCGACTAATTAATTGCGCGCAACGTCAAATTTCTGACCCCGAATGCGCGCTCGTCTTACCCGTGATTTGACCGCGGGGCGGCGCTGCCAGCAATGACGTGGCGTTTTAGTGTGAACACAGGAACGCAAATTATTAGGCAATTTAAAGGGGTGCCATCCAAATGTAGTTGCCACAATTCCTCGCTCGCAACGTTGGTTTCGAATACGTTTTTTTTGTTGCTTTTTGAGGGTTATTATGACTTAACGTTGTGCCTGCCTAATGGGCACTTTTATGGTCCTTTATAATGAACGCGAGTGGGGTTAGAACAGCGCTGAAAAAAATATTGTTGTGCTGAACATCTCATTAAGTGCGCTTAGGTGTTTCGAAATGAGATGCCTTTTTCTGCTTTACACTTGTTTTAAATGAATTATCATTGCCTAGGCACGGGCATGCACATTGCTCATTATCAAGAGAGCTTCCCCCGTAATTGAATGAGACCAACTGTCTCAACGATCCCTGCACACAATATGCGAAAATGCAGTCGGTTGCTGGAACGGGTTCGTTTCTTGTGGCAGACATTCCTTGCTCAGCTGGTTTTCTCCCAGACTTAATGGTCCCAGCGGGTAATGCCAGGTAGTTGAAGCCATTCGTGTCATAAATAAGGGTAATCAATTGGAATCATGTCTGAGCAGGGTTGCAGTGTTTGGCAGTAAATGATGACAGTTAAAGGATGATGGGCTGCGGCGTAGCTGTGCTTAATACGAGGATAGTTCTTGAAGATGTTTCTGGAGATTACCTGCAGTGTCTGTTTGAGATCGCATTCTTGGAGAATGAGAAAGTCCGAAAATGTTGGTAAATGTAGGGAACTCGTGTGTTTAATCGGATTAAGAAAAGAATGGACTGAGCGAAAACCAATGAGCTGTTCAGCTTATAGATTGATGCTCTGGCTGAAAGAAAGCCACGCCATGCCCACCGGATGGAAAAGGAGTCTATTCATTTGTTAATCCGCCTATAGTACCGATGTGCTGAATCTGATTAATACACGGATGAAATGCCTAATTGAAGGCTGCCAAACTATAAGGTATTAAACGCCAGACCGCCTCCCCCCCCCAAACTCCTTTTTTTAGGGCAAAACATCTGAGGGGTCCAAATACGAAAATGACCATTGAAACTGCCAAAAATTGTTGGGATTCCGATCAACTTTTCTTTCCCCCCCATCCAAATATGCGAATAAATTCCTCTTGGCCCCTTTGTTTTTGTAATTAGCGTTATCTATATATTTCACGAAAGTACCAGTTTTTACCGTTTCCTGAAAAGTTGATTTTTTAGCGCTTGGTAAATTGTGGTTTGGCATCCTTCAATTATTGACAGAATTTCTTTAGAAAAACCAATGCTTTCTGACACAGAAGTCGAAATATCATCGAATGCAATGTGTATTAGTAATAGCAATCTTCTAATGTTTTCTAATAGCTTGTTTATACGGTATAGATTTCCTTCGCGTTTAGGCGGTCTGAAGTGGGATTTCAAAGATATACTCTGTAAATAATGTGCAATAATTTGACGTTTCAAAAACTTCGGCGGTGAAAGCCATTTAGCTTTTAACAAACATTGTAAAAGTAAACGAGCAAATTGGGTGTATTTATTTTCAACCTATTCTCATCTATGTCACTTGTATCAAGGCTGAACCAAAAGAATGCCCTCCACTCAATGGAATTGCATATTTTTGCTTCAAATGCTAGTTATAATTATTACATTGAGCTGTTTCCGTGTGGAATTGATCGTCCGCTAGGGTACGAGTTATTTTTTAATAATTTTAAAATATCCTGTTTAATTTGAAAAAAATCTTTAAACCTGAAATAAAACGTTATTGAACTTCAAATGCTTATTTTTCGAGGTTTCATTGAGGTCAATTAATGTTTTTGTTTCAAATTTAATTTTTTTTTATATAATGAGTAACATTATTACTTTTAAAAAATAACGCTGACGCTAGTGGACAACCAAATCTACAAATGCTAAAATAGGTTATAACAGGTATTTGAAGAAAAAATGTGAGCTTTTTTGCATGGTGTGCATGGTGGGATGACCCAGCTTAAATAGAATTGCTGGCATGTGCAAGTGTTCCTTACCTCAACCGAAATTTCGAAAACGTATTCAGAATAACATCTTCGTTTCAAACACGTAATGTGTGAAGCCTGATTAAGCTAGAAGTGACGAAATTGAAAGTGTTTAAAGGATTCGAAGGATTTTCAAAAGATGGATTTGCAGGGACTGATGTCAACTTGGTTCATCTTAATGTTCATGCATCAGGCCTGCAAAGGAAGCGTTTAGGAATTACTGGGAGAAATCTAAGCCCTTCTGACACCTTTGTAAGTATAATTTGCCGCCTCTGGAGAGTGCTGAGATGATCAAACAAGTTTTTGTTCAGAGAACAAGACAGCTCAAATCAAACTGCTGCAGAGAACACTGGGCGATGACAGGCTGCATGTCTTCTCTGAATCGCTGCATGTTCACCACCTGCTTCTGCCAAAGTCTGCTTTTTTCGTTCTGAAAGATGGCTGTGTCGTTGTTTCAGACATTAATGGGTGGAAAATGCATGGATTTGGTCGGCGAGGGGGGAACCCGATCAAGGGTCGTAATCCTCCATCCCCGCAGAAAACCCTCTGAAGAGACGCGTATTCAACATTTAATTAATAGATAATGAGATTTCTTCGAATTTTAAGCATGAAATGGGGATTTATGACTACTTTGGGAGATCGTTTTCAATCTTTGCGCGAGTTGCATTCATGGCGGATTATTAGGCGATTATTTCGTCTGCGTTTTTACTCCGCCAACGTCAGATGCTAGAGGGTTTTCATCCGAAAGCATTTTTTTTCTCGTCTTTATGCCCCTGCATTTCATTCCGTCTGTGAACATCTTCTATCATTTCGTCGCACAATTAACGGCTTTGAAGGCGCATTAAAGTTTGCACCTCCTCCCCCCCCAAAAAAAAAAATCTAGGCGTACTATACTACAGCGGGCGGTTCCGAGTGGGTGGTGGCGCAGCCCAAGAACCCCATGAATCCGGGAATGGCGTTTGGCATTAGCGGAAGATCGCTCTGCAACCTGCCAAATGACAATAATTACCTCCCCTGGAACGCGTGCAAAACGGGGGCCGCGTTTTAGCCGATAAATCAACGTTAATGGAACGGCAATTGCCCGAAATCTCTCTCTGGCGCTATTTGGGGAAATTGGATTCGTTTGGACGATTTATGGGCTCGGCGATCTGGGCTGGGCGGCAGTCGCTAACGAATGACAGCCCAAATTGGAAAGGTAAACTCGCGACGCTCCGGGGTCCTCCGAACCAAAGCTGAGAAACGGCACTGTTTTTACAACCTTTTAACTCTCATGCCAAACTAGTGGATGTTGGCTGGGGTTTATTGGGCGGAGTACCTACCTACTTAACAAAATCCGGCATGCTGGGCTATGCAGTGAAGGTATTAGTATAGTATGTCGCCACATGGCCAAAGAATAATTTTGTGTGAAAGAATAATTTTATTTATTACGCATAAACCTAACCTAACATTCTCATATAATAATGGATGACCTTTGTACCTACAAATAGCAATAAAATGGTTATGTCGACAT
>JAQIXS010005781.1:0-11912 GCA_034700785.1 Rossiulus vilnensis
CATGGAGCAGCGCGTCTCCAGGGGCCGAGCGTTGGCGGGGGGAGAGTCACTGGCGTTCGGCGTATTCCAAGGGCGGCAGTGGCGCTGCGATCGCTTGTCTCCGATCTGGGACCGGGAGCGAGATTCGAAGCTGGGCGGTTTAGCCGGCGCTGGTCCGGCGTGCAGCTCCATCATCCTTCCCGGGGCTCCCCGCTGACCGCTCACTGGCCACACGCGCACATCGCGTAAATCCTGTGTCGGACACGAGCCGTCGACGGGAAATTGCACCGAGCTTGCGAAAAACCCCTGCTGGTTCTGAACGAAACGAATTAACGAAACACTGGTTCCAAAAAACAAACGAAAAAAAACACAAAATTACGTAACGGCTCTGATTTCGAGAGCCAGTGAAATTGCACCGAGGGGCAGTTTTCGAAAAACTCGATCGTTCCGGACAATAATAAAAAATTACAAAGCACCCGAAGTGAAGTTTCACCAAGTTTGAGATCGATCGAAAAATCAAAAAATAGCAAAAAAAAAACAAGAACCGAAATATACGAGGAAAAAAAACGAAAAAAAAATCAAATCCGGAAACGCGAAATCGTCACTGCGCAGTTCGCCTCAGCAGTCGAGGTCGAAACCCAGAAAAGTCCGGAGAGATTCCCGACCGACTCAACTCGAACGGCCGGTGAGATTCAGCGGAGCTTTGCCGCATGCCGACCCCCTCTTGTCGCAATGTCACGAACTGCAGATCTCCACCCCTCAGACGTGACGTAATTTGCGGACGCTTCCCCAGTTCCATTGTTTTCTGTTCTTCCTCATGGCTTTGTCATGACCAGGTGTTCGTGGCACCAATAGCTGAACTTTTTTTCTCCTCAAACTGGTGAAATAAGCATTGTCTGATGCACGTTGTGCGTTTTGATAGTTAAATAGAACATGCGTGACTGTTTTAATTAATATTGTTTTGTGATCTTGCCTTGAGAGCTGAGGCTGCACGAGACTGTCTACGTCATATTTTGCCCGCTCAACACTGACATAAGGCATATTCCTACCGAGATATGGGCTTTGGACAGTTAAGCGTAATACTCGTGACGTCATTCTATAACATTTCCAGTTCATCCTCCATGAAGGAGGCTGTGTATTCTTTAATAATTTTCATCGAATTATCAAGGAGCACCAAAGTAAAACTTTAAGGGGGAACCTCTATTGGTTAGTTTTTGCGGGGATGTTAGTGTTGTTGCAAATTTGTATCCAGTACAAATTTATGGATTACAGTTAAGTTCATTCGAATTGATTAGCTATTGATTAGCGTTCTATGTTGCGATTTGGGCTGTATTTGTACTTGTTTTATTGTAGTTGTGGTGATTTGTTTGTGATCATGTATTTTAGTAGCCAGTGCGTTCTAGGTGTTTCTAAAGCCCGCAAACCCAATACATAACCGCAATAAATATTTTCTGCATCTACTTCATAATTCCATGCATTTAGAAATAAAGCATTACTTTACTTCTGTCATTTTTCTCCAAGTTCCATTGATGAATTACTATAAATTCATGGTCAACACTGTTTATTAAGGTTTTCTGTCGTACGATTTTTCGGTTATAACAAAAATCGTAAGAACATTATAAACAATGTAATTGCAAGAAAACGTGAGCTTAAAATGGCAGGTAGCAAGAAATCAACCGAGAAATCGTTACGAGGGGTGGGGGGGGAGGAGGGGACAAGGAAGTGACAGTGTTACAGTGTGACAAGGGAGGGGTCAACAAAATGGAAATCGGCGTGACATAATTTGTGAACGCTTCCCATGTGAATTTTAAACTGTCATTAAATGCCTTAGTAACGTTAGGCGCTACCTTTCGGTTGTAGAAATTTGGCACATCTCGTCCAACTCTAGAATACTAATGGTTAATTCAAAGGCCCAGCAGAATGCAAGAACCTGTTTTCAATTAATCATGCATTATTTGCGTCTGTTTGACAGAATCTTTAAGCCAAAAAGTTCTCATTGGTTAACCCTTTCAGACATGACTTTTTTCTACTTATCTAAATGCTCTAATGCGATTGCGATATTCTCTATAAAATATCGTAATGATTTGAACCTTGTGCTAAGGGTTACAATATGTCCACTGTGGCGCCCAAAAGTATACAAAACCCCCCATTGATGCAACAGCTTACATGAAACAGAGTAGATCATAATATGGTTAACATGTCTATTATATAAACAATTATTATTCCAAAAAATCCTTCATGGCAATAAAATTATAGATCTCAAATCTCAGTTACTTGGTTTGTTTTGTGAATCCTTTGAATACATTTCGAAAACTGATGTTTCCCAAAAATGCCAAAATGAAAGATTTTGAAGAGGGGAGGCTTTATGAGATTAGAAAAGTCCATTAAAGAAGAGATTTAATGCTTTTTGTATTATTATTATTAAATTGGAGAAAGTGATGTGCACCAAAGTGGACGCCATGAGCGAAAGGGTTAAATAACGCACTCTAGTGGATGACTAATTCTGCGCTAGAAAAAACATTTTAGCAATTATAAGAAGTATTTGAAGCAGGATTGTGTAATTTTGGCAATCGTTATTGCTAAAAATGGGTGGAGTTGACTGCTAAACGGCTGCTTTTATGGTGCTGGTGTCGAATATTCGCAAAAACGGTATGTGCTGTACGTAGCTAGCCAATTTGGCCTAGTCATTAACGTGTTTTAACCTGATTTAAACGCAAGTGAATGCATGCACATTGATTTTATAGCACTATCCGGTTTTGTTTATTACTGTGGCGAATATTTGAAAGGAAATGAAGATATTGAACGGGATTTTTTAAAGTGATATATTCTAATTTTTCGTATCGTATGCAAGGCTGTTACCCTTATAAATCGGCCACGGTCGTTTCTTCCTGGCCTCTGCACTTAATGCAACTCGCTATCCACATCAGTGCGTTGTTCTTATCGGTGTATCCCTGAGACACGTGCGTCGTTAACTTTCGATAAACAGGAGTGACAACTTTTTTGTCATTCTCGACTGCTAGTTAATTCCAACGAAGGTCGCCCGCGTCTGTACCTAATGTTGGCTGGCTAACCTTGCAAGTTTATCCAAAAGGGGCCTTCCATATTTACATGTATATGGGGTGTACAGGGACCAGCAAATTTGGACGTCCAATTTTTGTCTTGGGCGAAAGTTTCAATTCCTGACAACAGTGAACTTCTTCAATAACGACCACTAATGCACTAAATGTTATGTGAATATAACTTTTTAGATCGTTTTTGGGATGTCATGACGTCAGTACTTCTCATAAATACGTCAGGATTTTTTTTCCAACTTAAGGACCTGTTTGAAGAAACTCGCCAAAGAAAGTTATTTCTCAGTTATTTTATTTCATGGAAGGCCTACAAGGTCTTCGAATGACGTCGAATGATTGATCTGTTATCAAACGTTGATAGGTCTGATGACCTTACATAGACGTCATCTTTTAAGGAAATTTAGATTGGAATTTAATGTCGTAATGTATGGAAGCATGTTTGTGATATTACAAGGTATCACGTATGGCATGCAGTTGTTTTTTATGCCCAAATAAGTAAGCAGTGAAATCTTTCAAGACTCCCAATGCAATGTACACTGTAGTGTAGTGCCTAAATGCCATTTTTTGGATTAATCTTTGGAAATCATCTCATGAAGACATCAATTTTTCTTCATTTACAGACACGTTTACAGCATCGAAAAATGTCACCACTGGACGTATTTTCGCAATCATTTATATGTAATGCAGCGACCAAAAAATGCCCTCGAATGACGTCAGTTTTAATAATTCCTAATCCTGAATAAGCCGCTTGTCAGTTGAAAGGTATGACGTCAGAACTTAAATGAAATGACCTGTCAAGACTTCAGTATGGAAATACATGGCTACACATAGTGTTAAAGGGGGTGACATTTTCATGTGCGTTCTTTATGGACGACTCCAAACATTGTAGGCCAACTTGTTTCGGGACTGCCATATTCAGCTTTCACTGTCCACTTCCCAATCGTCAAGATTGCCATGAAAAAACCAAAGTGGGAGCAAAATGCGTGCATGTGATTAAAATCCAGTTTATTCGCTCGCTTGACATTGTTTTTGGCTCTTTACTGATTTCGTTCTGAATTCATTTGGAGCTCTTGCTGCGATGGCAGCTCCGGTCGACAGGCGACTTTTGCTTATAGCCTGCCCATGTTAATTGCGCATTGTCATTGCTGGCAATCCCATCGGAAGTGGTGCGGGCGTGCGATATTTCCAATTAGCACCTACTCGCGGCCCCCGAAGTTATGAAATCGATTAAGAAACGAACTTGGCCTTTCTTAAGCACCTTCCGCTGCTCACAAACTGGACCTGTTGCTCAACCGACATGGATGGGCCCGGAGCGCGCGCACTTCGACGCATGGTTCTGTCGCTGGCCAATGCACACAGTGACGTTTTGGACGCCTTTCTTCTAGACGAAAAAAATGATGGAGACGAGCAGCTGGAGGATGAAGAGCACGGCGACGCCAAAGACAGGACGCAGGCCGAGGAGCTGGTTCAGCACGGAAACGACAAGGATGGCGGCGGTGTTCTTGCGGCGCAGGACCAGCCGAAGCGGCGCAGGTCGTGGCTGCAGAAGCTGTTTTTCAGGACAAATGCTGATGAAAAGGTAAGCGACTGAATAGACTTGGAGGAAAAAACCAGTATGTGATTCTCTACTGATCAGTATGTCAGCATGCTTGGGGATGTTTGGTATTTGGGACTGCTGTCATTAACATCAATAACAGGGAAGAATCCACAACAAATATCAATGTTTAATTTATAATTTGGCAATTTCATCGACGTTCCCTAAGTTGGATCGCGTGAGGGAAGGGGGGGGGGAGAGAATGAATTCGGAAGCAAAGTAAAATCAAAAAATGGGAATCAAAATGTCTTAGGAATACTTTAGAAGAAGCATGTGTAATTAAATTTATGTGAGGAAAGCAAAGGTTGCAAAGATTTATTACGTAACCCAATCGTGTTTTAAATGCATCATTCTTGCTGGTATTCTCCATCAAAATTGTACACATGAATACAGCAAATTTGATGCACGTAATACTCCGAGTGTCCCTCTCATCCCTCTCATATTTGAGAGGATCATAAACAAATTTATATGGACGTTGGTCGAAATGGTGAATTATACACGTTGTGAGTATGTGCCCAAATCCTCATCCCCCCTCTCCTCCCACAAGAAAACTAATAGATAATTCAAACGGGATAGTTTTGTGTGTGCTTAAAATACGCCGAAATCAGATTTTCAGTTTATTTCATTATCCTATGGTGTTCGCATTTGACTTTTTAAGAAGTTTTCATTAAAAAAAAACGATATTTTCGTTCTAATGTTTAAGATAATTTTTGAAGAAACCAAAACATCCATGACTAAAATGCATAACTGTTATCTACCCTGGTAAAAAATTGCCACTATTACCTATATATTTCTAAAAACATTTTAGGGGAACAAATGTGTCCAAACATTACAATATTTCGTGATGTGTTTTGAAAAACGTTAGCCTACGGTGTCCACGTTTTTCCGGAAAACATATTTACAGTCCCCTAAAATCCATACTTGTTGGCTCTTCAAAACGTTTGCCTCTATTGTAACCGGTGGTATTAATATGTTAAGCAACTTCTTGAATGAGTTTTAGTTTAAAGTTCATTATTTCTATTCGCATTGTGTAAGGTTTTCCATACAACGTATCCGTGATAAATAATATTAATAAACAAACTTGCATGAAAATGTGGGCTAAAATCCCCCTACAATCCATTATTAAAATGAATGATGAAACATGTTCAGCACGGGAAGCTTGCCAAATCCTCGATTTATTTTTGGGAGTACAAGGAAGCGTTTAACTTCATTCCAAATCTATTCTAGCTAACCTACTTTGGTAAATTTTTTTTAAAGAATTATTCTCAGAAATGTGAATAATGCAGTTTACTCAGTAGGTGTAACTTTAAAAAAAAAGAACCTCAAATGCGCTTCTATCAAGAAATTGGTTTTCAAAAACGCAAGCAGAAAGAATAGATTAAATGTGATATTTCATTGGACCGTTATTTGAAATAGTAATAAGGAACGATTTATAAAAAAAGAATTTATAGAGAATTATTCTCAGAAATGCGAATAATGTAGTTTACCCAGTAGGCGTAACTTTAAGAAAATAACCACAGATCAAGAAATTGGTTTTCAAAATCGCAGACAGAAAGAATGGATTAAATGTGAAATTTCATTGGACCGTTATTTGAAATGGTAATAAGGAGCGATATATATATATATATAAATACTATCACCAATAATGAATTTTAGTCCAATGTCACACATCAATTACCATAGCTTGGCATTTAGCAATATGCACGTAGATACATGTATTTAGAATTATAAGAAAGATCACTGATTTTGTTTTCTTTTGTGATCTAGCTGAAAGATCCTGAGGCCGGCGTAGAATTGCTCAGTAAAGCAGAATTGGAGAAAGCACGGATAAAAAATGGTGAGTTTTTAAATGAATACCCTGTACATGTACTCCGCCGTACTATTGTCACTCTTGTTATTCAAAGAAGCATTCTCATCATTCCTTCTGTAATTAATTTGTACCAATTTGTCAAGCGTTCAACACCTCATCTAGAAATCTTGTGGTCAAGATACTGGATAATTATGCAGACTGCCATTTATTGTTGCGCTTTGGAAGAAAAGAGTAAACATGCATTTAGTGATGAGTCTTAAGTAAAAAATATCAATGTAAAACAAATTCATAAAAAATGACGAATTTTCATACACTGTAGAGTAATATTTTTTTTTTAAAAGTTCTTCATCAAGAGTTTGACGAATTTTATCAAGGCATTTAATCAGATTTGGGGGCCCTTTTCATAAAGGCCACACATACCCAATTTACCAGGTTTGCACCACTAATCTGGGTTAAGTTAGGTTAGGTTAGATGATGTCTTTGTGCAAACTTTTGAACTGCCACGACACAAGCGACTCAGGTAAAGTTCTAAGCTTATTTCTGAGACTATATGTGCTGCTTCTGGTTGCAGGTGGCGATATTGAGGCGACACACGAAATAAAGCAGGATTTGGGCACCTCGGAGAAGGCCGACATTACCGCTGAAGCCGGGGCCGACAAGGAAGACCAGCTGAGCTACGGCGAAAGGCGATGGCGGCTGTGGGGCTTTTCCCGAGAACGTATCATCGTTGTGGGCGTCGCAGCCGTGGCCATCCTCCTGGTCATCATCGTAGTGATGGCCGTCGTCACCAGCAGCACAGTCAGCCACCCGGCGGAATTCGAAGGCGGCTACGCCGTGACGACCACTACGTGCGGCTTGGTGCAGGGCGTGGTGGAGGGAAAGGCCGTGGTCTTCAGGGGCATCCCGTACGCATTGGCCCCTGTCGGTGACCGGCGGTGGAAGCCCTCAGAGGCACCCGGGAATTCGGACGAGTGCTGGAAGGACGTGTACCTAGCGCACAACCACAGCCGCCTTTGCTACCAGAAGCCGCTGCCACACCCCTACAGTGGGCTGGAGTTCAGCGAGGACTGCCTCTACCTTGACGTTTACACGCCCAGGCTCACCTACGACAACCCCATGCCGGTGGTGGTCTATTTCGCCGGAGACTCCTTTCAGGGACACGACGTCATGGATTTCAAGTAAGGCTTTCCAGGGAATTTGGTTGCTTCCAATCCACGGCTCCCCACTCTTACAATGGTCTAACACATTTATAACGAGCATCGAGGAACTGGCACAATATTTGCTCGTGATAGCCATTACTCGTTATGTGCGGAAGACCTAAATCTGTAATGCAGTTAGTACCACAGTAATTACACCGTACTTTTCTCTAAGTAAGGTTGGTAAGGGGTCATCCTTGAAGGACGTCCAGGAATTTTCATGATTTTTAGACCCCTCCTCCACCACATGTCAGCCACAGTACGATTTTTATTACTTCCCCTTTCACCCCCTAACCTCCTTCTCCCCTCCCCTCCCCTGTCCGATTTGAAAACAATGCTTTCACGTTAAAAAAATTCAAAATATTATTTCAAATTTATTTATAAGCATTGGATCGACAGTGATACCCATTATAAACACAGTCAGCGATAAAGAAAAATATGACTTATTTTTCAGTTTTCAGCCTCTTTTACCCAGTTTTCAATAATTTATTTCTGTATTAAATTCGGAAATTCCAGCTGACACTCCGGACCTAATTCCCCTAATGACCTCTAATACAAAACAACCCCACTTTATGTACGAATGAGATTCTAAGCACTGAATGGCCATAAATCAGTTTTATTAGATGAATGTTAACATACCTAAAATTGTTTTGAGTATTGGTACGCCCTAGATAGGTTCCAGAAAGCTTGGCTGTAAAGCGAACTGCTGTATAACTAGTCATGTTATCCCATATAAATGACAAAAATTCGTTCCAAGCCGCATTAAAAATTATAAGTATCACTCAAGTTTTATTTGAAATTGTATAGTTAGTAAATGTAGGCTACTTTTATTTCACCGCAAGCTCGTATTCATTTGCAATGCTCTATAGAAACAGAGACAAGTTGCAAATGAAAGTACTGTACTTATAACATACATGTAAAAACGAATTTTACTAAATGGATTTGTACATGTATGACACAGTGCTGTCATCAGCACCGCCAGTTGTTGTTGAAGTCCCTGGTGTGATCCCGTTTCCGTGCTTAAAAAAGCACCATTGTATATATTATAAACATGTAAGCAGTTTTCAAAACGTTTTTCAACACAAAATTTGAACAACCAAAATTTTTATTTCCGAAATTAAGAGAGATTTTAATTTCAAAATTTGCATTTCCATTGATCATTTCCTTGGACATCAAACAAACGTGACTTGATGGCATAGTACTAACAAGTACATTGTACTTCTTACATGAATAGTACGGCATCCGTTGAAAACATCAGACGAAAAAACGCCAAGTACAAAACAAAATTACCGAATTGCAAATAAGCCAAATTATAAAATGCCGAATGTAAAAAGGCCGAATGCGAATGGTTTCATGGATCAGTGTTCTACTTTCAGGTGGCGCCCATCGGCTCAGTTGGCTTACGAACAGGATGTGGTCTTCGTCGTGGTTTACTACCGCATGAACGCATTTGGGTTTTTGGCGCTTGAGCTTCTGACCAAGAATGTGCATCCTCCGACATCCGGAAACTACGGCCTTCACGACATGCTGACGGCCCTGAAGTGGGTCCGGCAGAACATCGAGGGCTTCGGTGGCAACACGGCCAAGGTGATCATGAAGCGCCCTGTGGGCTTCTTGTTTTTGGGTTTTGGATTCAGCAATGACACCCAATCGTTTCTTATCCCACGTGAAGGTTACTATTTTTGGACATGGCTCTGGAGCGACTGGAATGTTGGCCCTGATGTCGTCGTCCATGGGCCAGATGCTTTTCACCCAGGCATGGATGACTGGTGGGTCGGCCCATTTCGTCAATAAAACTCTGCGTGAGGTGGAGCGCAACAATGAGGCATTCAACAGGTTGGTGGACACATCGGTCATTTCAGGGTTCATGCGGACTGGATATTCATAGAAGAGAAGGTCACAGAAAAAAGGTCAGGGATAATCAGGGAAAATTGTTTTTGCTCGAACGTAGGGAGAATGCGGATGAAAATATACTGAATTGTGAGTGGCATCGCCACTGAAAGGTATCATTATCTATCTATTTTTTATAAAAAATTTCGCTTATGGCCTTACCTTGATTAGCAGTATTTTTAAAACATGTTTTAGGCAAAATGTAGTCCGAAATTCAATCATGAACTAGTTTTTGGCAAATTTTTGCCTACGGCGTTGTCTTAGTAATAATGTCGAATAAATATTAAATTTAAATATATGCACAAATCCCATGATTAATTCATTACAATTTAGAAAAATATTCGTCCATTTCTTAAATTGATATACAGTGTGAAAATGCAGTCTAAATTTAACCGATTAAGAAGCATACGTAATAAGCAGGTTGACAAAGGAGCCTAAATTTCCCATCAAATGCTCTACGTGGACTGGAGATGCACAGAAAACACCCAACGTTTAAATTGTTTATAAATATTAATTTTACTAATAAAAATGCTATTGTCGAGCAATTACGAAACATGGAGAAAATCGACGTTTGTTATTAATAAACTTCCCCTTTATGTCATTCTATTTTTGGCTTTGTTATTGAATTTATTTCCCTGACTTTTTGTCAGGGAAATTTACTTGGTTGGTCAGGGATAGTTAGGAAAGTGAGGGATAGTTAGGAAAGTAAGATGATTACAAGTATGTAATCTGGTAGTCCCTTAGGAAGGGTAAATTTCCCTGAATCGGATAATACTGTCACTGTTGATAGACTGTTTGCTGGACTTGTGTATTAACTTTGGCATTATTTTCAGGCATTTGATGTGTGACACAACAGAGTGTTTGTACAGTAAAACGCCAGAACAAATTCTGAGTGCAATTCCTACTTCAGAGTGGCCGTTTTGGGGTGTTCCAAACCACCTGGAACTTCCATCGACGGACGAACACACGGCAGCCATTCCTGTCGTTGATGGTATTGCATTGATCTTGTTGGATTTTCTGGAAATTGGAAGTTTTGAATGGATCATCACTGTCACAGATACTCACTTTGCTCGTTTCCAATAGGTGCTATTCTTTATGACAATCCAAGTGTAGTATGGGAAGAAAACAGTTTTGCGGATGTGGCTTTGGTAGTCGGTAAGCGTAAATTGCTCGTATCTGGAATCCGAAACTAAGAGCTTGATTTTTAGGAGTCCAGAATAATTGCCTCATTGTGTGATGCAGGATCAAGCGTGGACTACATTGGATCTCGCCTGACGGAAGAGGAGTTTGAAAACTTCGATTGGAAGAAGTTTAATCGCACCGTTAGGGCTAACCTTGCGACATTTGGCCCCAATGTTGCTGAAGACGCAATTGAGATGTATTATGACGAGAATTCTACTGCCTTGGAACAGTACGTGAGAATGGTAAGATGAATTCTGTTGTAGGTTTAGCAGGTAATTGCAGGTAAAACCTGCAATGAGTCTTTGTGCAAAATTGAAGCTCTAGGATTTTGTTATTATTTATATATTTTCCTTCCTCCCTCGTTTGTTCATGGTTTTTTTTTCCACATTTAATTTTTTAAAAATTAGCGGGGGGTAGGTGTGGTCTAAAAAAATGTGGTTTTTTGGCAGAAGACTCATTCTATACATGGCAAAGTTTGAAATTTATAATTTATTGTCTGCAAAAATGATTGCATCTCTTGGATCACACGACATAAAAGACGCCGACAATGCATATACTTGACTACGGAAAATAACATCGCTATTTTGTAGTTTACTTTAATATTTAGAAAATGATCACGTATTGAAGACCGAACCAAAAATGTCCACCGTGCAAAAAATGCGCATTTTTGCTTCAATTGCTTATTACAATTGTGAAATTTATTTTTCACCTGTGTCGGATTCGTTGTCCACTAGGGTCCGACTTATTTCCTGTAATTTTAAAATGTCTCCTTTATAGGAAACTTAATTTATAAATTATTTAATTAAATTTTAAAAAAACCTGTCTCTTTAAAAAGTGATATTTCTTGATAATTACTCTTTGCATCCCTGCCGTATCCTCCCTGACCATGGTGATCGTTATATAACGTGTCATAAACTCCTTTGCGTTATCCAGGTGTCCGATCTAAGGGTGACCTGCCCGCTCCTGGACCTGGCGTACCGTGCTTCCAAGGCCTTCTCGAACAACGTGTACTTCTACGTGAGCTCCTACGTGCCGGACAGCATCGTCGAGTACACCAACCTGAGCAACAAGATGGCGGTCCACGGGCTGGACGTCGCTGCTGCCTTTGGCCGCATTCCCGACGTGCTGGCCAACCCGAGCGAGCGCGACCTTCGCTACCAGGAGACCGTGCAGCAGCTTTTCTACCACTT
>JAQIXS010005782.1:0-11910 GCA_034700785.1 Rossiulus vilnensis
TGCACGGCGATTCGTGATTGAAACCCCGTTGACCGAGCAGTTTCTGAATGCCTTCCATAATGCACTGCACAATTCGTGATTGGTGAACGCATGCAGTGTGAACACCCCTCTTTTGGAGTGCATTATGTTTTCGTGAATCGACGGACGCACGTTCCCGTCAATTCTGATTAAGTTATGGTGTGAACGAGGTATTAGAGGAGGCCTTGAACGAAGTGACGAAGCACTTCCTGCATTTGACCATGCAGTCTGATGCTGACTTTCGTAATTCACTGGGAATGTCCCGATTATAGGCCATCCTTAAATAACGCCCTGGTATTTTCATGAATTTTAGATCCCCTCCGGCCTCTCCCATCCCCCCCCTCACCGCAAATGTCCGGTTTTTATTACCCTTCTCCCCTTCCCCCTGTCCTGTCCGATTTGAAAAAAATGTAACAAATTACTTCAAATGTATTTATAAGCATCGGATCGTTAGTGATACCAGTCATGAACACAGTAAGCAGTAAAGCTAAAGTAATTTATTTCTGTATTAAATTCGAAAATTTCAGCTGAAAACCTGGACGTCCTTTTTCCTTGAAATCCTCTCCCCCGTCCCTGGACGTTCTTTATGACTGACCCCTTATAATAGCGTCATCTAATACAACTATAAGCAGGCCTTAGATGATCATTAATAAATGGCATTACCAAGTCCGCTGTAATTCAATAAATGTAAAATGGGCGATTCTAAACGAAAGGGTTAGGCCTACTTTCTTAAAACTGAGCGAACTATATTATTTCTTGCGATTAATTCTGTTCCCTAGTAGCGCAGTAACGTTGAATCAAACCCCCCAAAAAAACCCGAAAGAAAACCGGTTAATCAACGCCAGTTAATCCAGACGAGACTGTTATTTTATGCTTAGTAGCTGTGTTGATTAAACGTTGATTAGATGATTTCGTAAAATACTGATTAACATTGTTAACGTCAATAAATTGGGAATCCAACACATTATTAACTTAATTTAAAGATTTAAACAATTAACCACCACTATTTCTTTGACTAACTCTGGAATTTAATTTACACAGGCCAAGTTTCTGAATTCCAACTTTATAAGCCTGTGTTTAAAGGCAGCTGACTTTAATAGACAGCTTCCAATCATGTAAATAAATGCAGTGAGATTTAGGAGTTTTTAAGTCACTTTCACCCAGTTTTCAGTCCTGTATTTCTTATAAATGCTAAAATTACAGTTGAATATCCAGACATCACATTTCCTTTGACTCCCCCTCACCTCTCCGGCAGTTTCTGGTTCTCTCAAACCCTTTCCCCCTTCCTACCTCGGACGTCTTTTATGAGTGACCCCTTATTGCGTCCATGCTAGCTAGTGCTCAGACAGAATCTTGCTCAATCAATAATATCACTTGCAATTATGACGGCAATTCATTAAGAATAAAAAATAGTCTACCAAAGAAATACCTTGGGTGTACTTACGCATATCCAGTTTAAGTACCTCGATCACTCGCTTTCCGTGAAACAGTTTGGTAAGCAAACAGAATGAAAGCAAGCAAAAACAGACACGAAGGTAAATGCTATTGTATCTCGAATTTGATAAGCAGACACTCAAGAGAACGAAGGTAGCTGCAGATAAGACGAGAAAATAGTAGTGATGCTTAAATTTATGTTGGTCGTGTAAGGTGCCTAGAATAAAAGAGGGAGGGAAAGAACGTTTAGTAGAGAAATAAGGGGAAGGGCGGAAAATGTTGTTGGTACCAGCCCTAAATCCCAGTTTATAAACAGAACAATCGGAGATTTTAAAGGCAAATTAGGGTATAAATATAGCATGGTTTAACTTTAAATAAAGCAATCACCCTGGTAGGGCATCAATATCAGCGATTTAATGTCATTTCGGTGAACCAATCAGCCTTCAGATATAAATGTTCTTTCGGCCAATCTAGTAACGACTCCAAAAAACCCAATTGTGATTTGATATTAGAAAATGTACAACATTAAACTATTCAATTAAATTGGCGATTCTTAATTAAAATTGAAGAGAAACATTTGACGAATAAAAGGTGTGGATGATTGCAGAAATAATTTAGTGTTTGGTTTTTTAAATTCAAGAAATATATCGCGATTTAAAACATTAATTTAAACAGGTTTGGGTTGCAAAATCATAAGGGCCTTGAAATTCAGAAACTTCAAAAACCTGCTGGTAAAACCATATTGAAAATCTCGGCGGTTTGCAATACAAATAAATCCTGCGGTTCTCGACATTTACTTTATTTTAAATATGTTTTTCGGTGATTCCTGATCACAGTTTGTATACTTCTAAATTACTGCGTCTTCGTAAATACGGAGCCTTATTTCTCGTAATTATTTCATATACGAATTGCATTTAGTGAAGCTAAAACTCTACCAAGCCTAGCAGGCACTCAGTGCGTTAGGTCATGCCCGAAATATTGTACTAAATCATTTTTAGTATTGCTTAATTTGTTTTTAAGTGTAATCCAAATGTTAATCGGATCTGCACAGCAATGGTTTTCTAGAATTACAGTTTCAGGAAAACACCTTTAATTCAGGGAATAAGATGGCCAAATGGGCGAGTGATTCGTAAAATAATATTTATGGTATAAATATAATAATAATATTTAGTTAAGGAAATCCACATTGGAGCATTAACACACAGTCGGGGAATTGCGCGGCTGGGGACATTTCCCTTAAAGTTCGTATGATTCACCATAATAAGCTGTGAATTGTTTCAACAATTTTGATAACTGTATCTTTAGAATGTAAGTTCCATACCGTAACTTCAAATAATATGTTAGTAAATGTAATACTGCACCATATTACTGGCGCTTTCTTGTAAGCCTAAGTGATACGGATCAATATAAGTTCCATACTGTTTTTTGTATTCGATGTTAGTAAATTTCATATTGCAACTGTATTGGTGTAACATTAATATTGCACTGAATTAGTGTTTTCTATAATTATTTAAATTTACAAAACACATTTTTTAAACTATCAGATCTATCTTGATTACAAGAAATTAATTTGATGTACTTGTAAGTTGAAAGAACTTTATCTTAATCATAATAAAAACTTAAGAATCTAACAAATAAATACACATGTAATTTTACGGTTCCTTGGGCTTGGGTGGTCACTATAGTCAGGTTTTAATGCATAATAATATTAGATATTTTGAAAAAAACGATGAAATAATGTTTCTCTTTTTCACCTTTGAATTAGAGTATACAACTTGTTCATTTAATAATGTTGATTAATACTGATTTCAAATAATCGTTTATCATTGCTGGCTCATCCTAGATTTATTGCTAATCATTGCATGCATGCGCTTGCCTTTTTTGCATATCATTCAGTGCCTTTGTTTGCATTTATATTTCTTTTCTTCTCGGTGATTGCATGTGTCCACTTTTGCTTACTTGCTAATCACTGCATGCCCATCGTGCGTTTGCCTTGCTAGTCCTTAGCCAGCTACCACTTGTTTTTAGCATAACAGTAAATACTCATGCTCACCCTTGCTCTTTCCTACTTCAACTCGTCCTTGGTTTTTCCTACACCAGTCTTTGGAAACCCGATTTTTTAAATATCACCATTTGCTTGAAAGTAGCTTTGACAGAACTGAACTTGGAAAATCAGGTGCTTATACATTAACAACCTTCAATTTTCGCATGTCACTAACAAACAGCCTTCAAGACCAGAATTAGGTGCTTGATAGCATACAAATATTATGGTTAAGTATTAAAAAATGAAAATAATCAACGTATTTAGAAATATTAACATATCGTTTTCGTTGGCAGGGGGCCAAACCTGATGGACGTGCATTGGAGAGATCTGAGCTGAGTGCAATTGTTCTCCTATTTGAAGGTTACTTTATAAACAATATTATTCAATTTCCCTTGCACAACTGGCATAAAGGGTAAGTTGGATATAGATGACCCACTTTTTCCAAAAAAACATTTTCACTGACTAAAATATCAACTTTATTTAACAAAAATCGGTTCCATTTATAAGGTCAGCATTTTCATGAACTAATAAAAAAATTAGATACATTAAAACAAGCATGCTATATGGGCGTCTATCAGTGTTAAGGGCCTCTTTTTGGGGAAACCACAAATTTTTTAACATCTTCTTTTACATTATCATTATATCTTGTTAATAATTACATTGTGCATTTTTTAAAAAAAACATTTGTTACATTAAATTTATGTTGTTTTCCCATACATTTAAAAGCATTTGATATTTTGATTCTTATCAGAATTGTTGCTGACATATAATTCTGAAGATGTGCTCTCGAGATCTGACCGTTCTTGGATATTTTAAATGAAAGAAATAATCTAGTAATATATCTCATTTATATGACATGAAACTTGCAGTTTAATATCTGGGGTTCACATTGCAACAGGCTAAATGTAATTCCAGTGCAATGATAAAAAGAGAATAGCTGTTAGATAAATTAAAAATACTAAAGTCCCAAGTCCTTAAATGCCTCTGCTATTTCTTCTAGTCTATCTAGTAAATCATATATGTTCAATAATGCAATTGAACCGCATTATACCAGGAATTTCAATGGAGGATGAAACTGTTCCAAGTTCGACCATCCTAAAAATGACCCTAATAGCACCGTCACACTCATAACTGTTGTGGTTGTGAGATACATTACTCAATACACTATTCATGGCTTGGCAACAACATGCTTACACACACACCTACTAGGTGGTGCCACAAACATTGATAACATAATGCAATGAGTTGACATGAAAATGTGTGTATAGTTGTGTACAGCAGTCTAGTAAGGACTCTGTCGGTTTTTATCCAGCAGGCAAGGTGCTGCCCTCTAGTGGCAGAATAACACAACTTGTTACATCTTCCCTTTCTTAGGAAGCAATAACAAACCTTAAACGAACTTAATGAAGATACAAAAAACTGGACATTTGAATAACATATTAATCAGTCAAGTTAGTTAATGAAATTCATAAATTAAGTCTATCAGGGGGCCGCACTTGATGTCCGCTCCGGGTTACTGTCCCAGGCTTTGGAGTGACTGGTAGAGATGGCTTGACATCAGGTGGCCGCACTGGAACCACAAATTTGGATGGTCCTGGTTGTTGTGATGATGTCTCAGGAACGGCTGGCGTCGAGGAGTTCCTGCTGAAGACTGCCTCGCCGCACACGGTTGCTAATAGGATGTACACTTTGGTGGCTCTCTGCTGCTACGTGTTACTTCGTCCCTCTTTCCCATTAAACTTGACCTTGTAGGAACAAGGGTAAGTGTTTGTGCCACTGATAGCTACAGAAATCAATTTCTGATGACCAATCCTGACTTGCACTGGATCACCCGACTTTAGCTCAGCTGCAGGTGTGACTGTCTTGTCGGCATAGTTCTTCTGTGGCGCCCGAGCAGCTCGTAAAGCTGTGGACATGCCTAGCTGCACACGTGGTTTAAGCTCATCCTTGTGACTGGTTAGAAGGTTCCTTGTTCGTCGGCTGAACAAGCGCTGGATTGGATAACCTAACTCAAAGCTTCGTAGTGTGTTCTGCCAATTGAACACAGCCAGATCATCTTTGATCTGGTCAGTCATCTTTGCTGCACTTCTGCAGTAGACCTTTAGCTGTCTGCACACTGCTCTCGGCCAATCCATTCACACAAGGAAAGTGAGGCGACGAGGTCCAATGATCGGTTCCCCAAACGATAATGAATCTTGGTAACTGTTCCATGGACAGCAAACCATTTTTGAGCTTGTCTATAATTGTACGGGAATCCGTGTTCTGGGGCTTAGCAATATCGTAGAGTCCTGAATAACTGTCTGTGATGATCAAGTAATCATCACCTCCATATTCGAATAAATCGGTTGCGACTTCCTGCCATGGGAGACTTGGTATTGCTTTTAAAATAATCGGCTCCGGTTAGTTATCCTGTTGTGTAGCTTGGCAAATTGAACAATGCTGGGCATAATTCTGGATGTCTGCTGTCATTCCAACCCAGAATACTGCTTCTCATGCTTGCCTGATCAAGGATTGAATACCTAAATGTCCACAATGAATGTTCAACTGGTATTCCAGATGCAAAGCCGGCGGAATCACCGCTTCTGGTTTTTGAAAATTATGCCTTCATAATAGTAGTTCATCTGTATAATCCATTGAGTCACAGTCCCGGCATAATGTGTAAGCAACAGGTGTTTGGTAAACCTGTCTTGTACTGGATATCCGGCGAGTATGGAAGAATGTCAAATAATATCCTTTGAAGTCTAGGTGGTGACTTGTCGATTGTTTTTCTGCTAATGTTCTCTAAAGGCTTGTGGTCTGTCTCCACTACCGCTTTCCATAAATGTATTCGTGAAATTTGCGGCACCCAAATCTGATGGCATATGCTTCCTTCTCTATTTGGGAATAATGCTGTTGACATAGTGAAAGCTTGGGTAGCATAGCTGACAACCTTTCCATCCTGGAAAAGCGGTGCACCCACAGAATCGGAACTGGCATCGATAAACAGGACATCCTTGTTGACGTTGTAATAAGCAAGTACAGGTGGACTCTTCAAGGCCACTTTTGCTGCTGTTTCTTGCTCTGCAGTCCATTCCTCTACCACATTGATTAGAAGAAGATGATGCAGTGGTTCAGTCATCACTGAGTAGGTGGACGTGAATGGGTTTAGTAGACTGTCATGCCTAGAAACCTGCGCAATTCCTCTTTGTTTGATGGAGATTTCAGCCGGTCGATCGCCATAACTGTTTTGGGATCTGGTTTGATGCCATCTCCGGTCAACAGATGTCTCAGGAAGTGAACTGTGGTAGCTTCAAGAACACATTTCGACTTGTTAAGACAGATTCCATGCCATACAGTCTGCCTAGAACTGCATTGAGTCATGCTTTGAACTATTCTTTTGTTAAAGCAAAAACCAAGATGTCATCCATAGAGCACTCAATGTTATCCAATCCCTGTAGGATGGTGTCCATTAAGGACTTCATAGGTTTTTGTTCAGCAGGCAAGGTGCTCCCCTCTAGTGGCAGAATAGCACAGCTTATTACATATGCAATCAGGATAATGATAATAATCAACAAAATTCCCTCCTTTTGGAGTCTATCCTTTCCTTTGAATATCACCTAAATCTCAAATAACATATGAAATTCAATTGAAAACTCTCTACTGGCATGACTTATCAAAACATCTGCAAACATTAAGTCAGTTGTTATGTGAATGACATCTGCTTCGTGTCTTTTAACTTACTACTTCACATAATAAAATTTCCGATTGAGTGACTTTTTCTTGGTATTTTGGGCTGTCTTTTGCAGTAAACGAACCATGTTGAGGCTGTCACAATATATCTTTGGAATTAATTCTTTTTTAGCCCCTTTGTTCACTCCATTTCTTGTACTGAGTCAACTAATGCACTTAACTCACTCTCAGTGGTTGACATCGCTACAGCGTCCTGTTTTCTGCATTTCCAATGAATGATTCCCGTACCTTCTGATGATATAACCGACAAAAGATCTTGAATCTTTAGAACTATCCCAACTTGCATTGCAATAACAGTGTAGGTTCGATTCTTTACCATTATATACTAATTTGTAATCCATGGTACCATTCAGGTAACTCATGATTCATAAGTGCTGCTATATGCATAACTTTCAGTTAATTGTTGAACAGTCATTAGACACCCAATGGATAGCTTAGATCTGGTCTTGTGCACTTTGTGATGTATGCAATTTTTCCTAGTAGTTGGGCATTGTGTTACATCTGTATCAGGGCTGTTCTTGCATTCATTCAGCTTCTGAGTTGGCTCTATTGGTGTAACTACTGGATAACAGTCTTCACGTCCAAATAATTCCAGTACTTCCTTGATATTTCGACTTTGGTGGATGGATATTCGGACCTCCTCTTGTTTCACATCTATTCCTAATATGTAGGTTAACTCGCCCATTGCAATGATGTCCACCTTCTTCTTTATTCTAAATATCATCTTGAATTCGAATTCATCAGATGAGGATAATAAAAGATCATTATCAACACAGATTCCAAAGTAGATAAATTCTTTCCCTGCTTCATAAATGTAGAGGCTTGGTTCCATAACAGATTGCTTGAAGCCGATTGAACTTAGGATCATATCAAAGGTTTCATTCCAAGATCTACTGAGTTGTTTTAATCCAAACATGCTTTTTCTCAGCTTGCAGACATCACCAGTCCCTCCTTGTATGTAACCTTTAGGTTGCATCATGTAGATTTCTTCCTTGAGGATTTAATGTAAGCTTGCTGTCCTGATGTCATATTGCTTCACCTTTTGTCTTCGTTTGGCAGCTTCATTCAGTAGCATTTTAAGTGTTTTAATCCTTATTACAGGTGCATACATCTGCTCATACTTCTCTCCATAGAATTGATTATAGCCAGCTGCTACTAATCATGTCGTAAACTTCTTAACATGTTCTGTTTGGTCATACTTGACACAATCCACCCACTTGCATTTTACTGGTTGTAATCCTTTTGGTAATGTGGTGATTGTCCAGACTTTGTTTGCGCATTGCTTCCATTTCTTTATCCATAGCTCCTTTTCATTGGACTCAGTTGCTCTCCGTATGTTTCAGGTATCTTGATTCTTTGAACTAACATTGCAGCCTGGCTCTGCCTAACTCTTTCTGATTTCCTTGTGTAACATGTGCAAGAATATACCAGTTGTGTTTATTAGACACCAGGGGGGTGAACGGGGCTTGTTCCCAGAATGCCATAGGAGCAAGGTGTATAATAAAGAGGGATTTTGCTGAGTTTGGGCAGCTTACTTTTGGTTACGCTCCAACCCAGTCTCATGGTTGTTCTGCCCAAACTCCTCTAGAAAAACCTTTTCAGTCGAGAAATCCAGGGACCAAAGAGGGAACCAGTCTTTAGTTAGCGATCCAAAGGAAAGGAAATGTCCATTCGGACTGTTAATTTTAAAGCCAATCGAAGTAGATTGGATAGTCATTGTGATACTCCTAATAGAGCACTAGTCTAAGTGGGGGAAGCAAGTCATTATCACCGTACGAATCTAGAGTTCCTATTTTGTATCCTGTTTTGCAACATTCGTTTATTAAGTTACATTCTGCGTTTGTATCATTTGGAAGCCGAAGTAGTCCAAGCAACCGACGTCCGAATCAATCTATCCCGAGGGGCAGCAGAGTAGCTAGGTTCAAAAGGCGATACTGCCGGGCCCATTCGGGACCTAGTGGTGGAACGATCGGCTTTCGAATGCATTACCTCTCGATTCTATGAGGCACCGTGTGCCTGTTCGAACCCGGTCTTTATAACTGGCGCCCAACGGGTTCTTACCTACACAACACTAGCGGGAAGTTGCCATCCATGGAGGCTTTACCGGCTGCGGCGGGTTCATCCCGTACCACGGTCAATAACGCTGTATTCCAAGCTGTGGAGGCAGTCGCAGGGGGAGGCCTGGTCATTCCCGAATCGATAGCGGTGCTTACCCAATCCTACCCAATGCTGGCTTTGTTTACACGGCAGACCTCAGCGCTCGTTCGAGAGATCCAGGACCAGGCCGTAGCTAGTAACCAAGCTTATAAAGATAAGGAAAATAGTATGGTGCAAGGTATGCATCGAATGAACGAGCTGCTAAACGTTAGGGACGACTCGGTAAAAGTTTCTAAGGCAGAGATAGTACAACTTAAAGCACGACTGGAAGCGATGGTCCAACGCCCGCGAACCGTTCAATTTAATACCCCTACACCACCCACCAGTAGACCAGAGAATTTGGCTGTCCAAGATTCACCCGTTCTGGACAGAACGAGGCTTTTGCCTAACAGATTGATCAATGATTTCGATTCATCTAGGGTACCAACAAAAGTTTCGAGGGTGGATGCCTATTCCTTGGGCTGATCGTTCCCTACCACCGTCAGGGTGGTCGCAGGTGCCCACCAGTACGGGGTTGTTGGTTAGGCATACTGCAGATGAATCCTGTTGGCAAAGGAAGTCACCGGAAAAATTGCAGACGATTTTTTCCCCATTAGACTATTTCGTCTTTCTAAAAAAGACTTCGATGGTTAGGCCTTTCATTACGAGCAGGTCAGGCTCGCGAACCAAGTCCCCAAGGAAGATGCGCCGCTGTTTTTCGCCTACGCGTTCGAGGGCGATGTCCGGAAGTGGTGGTCGCAGAATGCTCGCACCACAACTAATTATGACAAGGCTTTAAGGAAAACGAAAAACCACTTCGATACACCCGAGTCCGATTCTGCTATAAAAGACAAGCTCCGATTATCCAAGCAGGGATACTTACAGTCCACTGCGGAATTCATTAGTAAGATGGAACTTTAATTCTCGAATATAAGTTATCCTGTCAGTGAATTTGATAAAATAAATTGGGTGTTTGACGGTATTCACCGGGATTTCAAGCGTGGTCTCAGTTTAGATGGAATTCTTTAAAATGTCCGATCTCGATGCCATGCTTATGAAGCATGAGCAGACGTTGGCCCGAACGGGGCATTGGGAAGTCGACTCTTAAAGCCATCCGGTCGTTAGGAGTTCATCGCCCACAGCAAGGAATTACCGTGATAACCCATCTAGACGCGAGAACCGTCGCCCATATAGGCCGAGGTATCCCCAGCGGCCATACACAGGGAATCGCAACTATCCCAGGCAGTCTCCTAGTAGGGAATCGGCTCAGGCCGTCCCCAGCGTACCTGCTCAAGCAGAAGCCGGCTGCGTGGCGTGTGGAACGGCAGGATGCACGATTTGGACGTGTCGATACAAATGCGTGGAGAAAAAAGGCCCATGGCCGAAATCTGTTAACCACGTGGAGGTTAAGGCTAATGCACACATGAAGTTAGACACGGCCGAATTCATTACTTTATCGTGCTCATTAGCAGGAGTGGATGTGACCGCTTTATTCGACTCAGGGTCGAACGTATCCATCGGAGGTTCCACTCTTTTCAAGATCTTATCTAATAATGGGGTCCCCATGGTCCAGATCCACAGTGAAGTGGTCTTGGCGGATCAGGTTCCTCATGGGGCAACTGTTTTTACCCTACACGCAACCAATCGATTGACAAATCGTACATTCGACAGTACCTAAGTCCTTATTCCTTCGTATGATATAGGCACAATCATATTGGGGATGGACTTTATGTCCTTGGTGGGCATTAACCTGTTGGCTCACTCCAGGCAATAGGTTTATTCGGCACCATCATCGGTTTGGCTTGCACATGTCAAGGTTCAGGCTGTTAAGCGACCCGCAATCGACGTTCGGCTGCGGCCGGACGAAGGTTGCCACTTAACTAAGGCGCAATGCAAAAAATTTAATCAGTTATTAATAGATAATGCTGATATTTTTGGGGAGCCACACACAGCTGCGGAGGTTGAGCCTCAGCGTATTCGCATTGCAGAAGGGGCCCATCCGTGTGCGGCCAAGCCTATGGCTAACTCCCCGAAAAATTGCAGCCAACTGAGGGAGAAGGTGGATAGTCTTTTAAAAAAGGGGTTTTCAAAGCCTGTAGTTTGAGAGTGGGCCGATTCGTCTCTCCTAGTAAAAAGCCTCAAGGCGACGATCTTCGGTTGGTCACTGACTTTCGGGCGTTAAACAAAGTCACGGTGCCTGATACATATCCGCTTCCGCATATAGATCAGCTAGTGGCGGAGGTAAATGGGAAAACTTACATGTCCTTCATGGAGTTAACTGCCTGCTATTGACAGATACCTATCGAGGCGAATTCACAAGTTTTCCACTATGGTAACGCCGTTTGGCACGTTTTGTTATACACGCATGCCAATTAGGGCCCGTAATTCAGCGGCACATTGTCAACGAGTTATTGTAAGAGTCGATCCAATCTCCTAAGGATCCAGACCTTACCTTCAGCGATGGTAGAGAGTTGTGGCGAATTTCTCCACGCCACGAGAATGGCATGTGCACAGCTGATGACGTCATCAGGCGCGTGCTTGCAAACTTC
>JAQIXS010005783.1:0-11906 GCA_034700785.1 Rossiulus vilnensis
CAAATTTTCGTTTGCATGTCAGGTCCATTAGCATATAGTGATTGAGACAGTTAGTATTAAGAAATATTCTAATTTTGTAACGACTTATCTGGTATGTAGATAATTTAGGTGTGCCTGAAATGCCTTATTATGGAATAACGTTGAATACTTAAATGAAATCAAAAAAGCACACCTGAAATTCTTAGATTTTATATATAATGAAACGAAATGATAGAACACGTGTAAAGTCACCTTAATATATTTATTGATGTTTTGTCTAAGGTTGGCTCAACAACCGATTTCTCAATCAAAGACGTTTTCTTGTTTGATCTATTTTTCATTTGGAATTGAAGCTTGTGACCTGTTAAAATTATAGCCATTATTGGTAATCATATTTTGCTATAGTGAATATAACATCAAAGGATGAACTTACCGGGACAAGTAATGTTGTCATTGAAACATTTTCTCCTGCAGCATGATTTGCATAGATTATAAGTGCACTTGGATCCCTATGAAAAATGAAATAATTAGGCGCCTACAAATGTTCTGAAATCTACAAAATAGGTAAGTGTCAAAAGACTAGAGTTGGTTCTGTACTACTAATTACTTTAGGATTTTGACATGAGTCACAGAGTTCATAATCCATCTTTCTATTTCCAGTAAAGCATTTCTTTGGATTCCTCATGAGCTTTTTTAACTTTTTCTTCGACAAATTGCAATCAGAATTGCTTTCAACTGATCTCTTATTTGCATTTGACAGGACATCGCTTCCAGAAGAAATGAGCTTTTGCTTATGGTCTGCATCCATAGGTGAGGCATCTGGTTTGTTCAAACTTGGGCTAGGTAAATATCAACATCACATATTTAATATGTCATGTCCTACCACATAACATTTTTTGTTAACGAGAGTACCAACTTGAATATATTAACTTCGACTAAGATTGCAACATTACTTGTTTATACTTACTCAGGACGAACGTAAGGCTGACATATCCAAGGGGGGAATATTAGCTTAGGATGACGGGAATCTGATGGTTGCTTCCATATCTTACTTTTCTGGAAATTACAGAACAAGGTTTAAGGAGAAATTAAAAATTACGTCAACATATTATGACTGTTGCTTTCATACAAATTTAGCAAAAATCGGATTCATCCTTACTAAAAATCTTTCCTTCAATTTTCCACTGACTTTAGTGAATGAAATAATATCTCCAGATTTGGCCAGCTCATCTCTAAGATCAAAGTTGTCTGCTATAGTAAAACTAGAAGTAAAAAAGCAATTGGCAAGTCTATTTTATAGAAATACCCATACATATATAATAATGAAATATTACCAATGTTGAAAAAGTTTGAATAAGTGCCCGCGTACGTAGGAAAGTGGACAAGGATATTTCTTTAAGATTTCCATATATTCATCTGCCATTTCCCAAACAGGCAGATTAAGCCCTCGAAACAAAGCAGGGTTATGTAGATTACCCTCTAAAACAAACATACAATGCTTGTAAAGAAGAGATTTCAAAAGCATACACATCTATAACAGCCTGTTAATAAAGAAAATAATCACCAGCTGTCATCACACCATCCACACCTGTTTCTGTAAGGCACCTTTCAACATCAGCTAGATATTGTATGTTCCCATTGGCAAACACAGGAATGGAGATATTTGCCCTGTCAAGTTTTTGAAATATTTTAGATAATTAGATATTCATCTAACAATTCATAACTAAATTAAAGTAGTTACTTCACTGCACGAATGTGCTCCCAACTTGCAACACCTGTCAGTGGCCCTTTCTGATCTCTTGTTCGTCCATGGACTGTTAAAAGCTAAAATATCTCAGCAATTAATTGTTTATGCAAGCTTTAAAATTAACGTTATGGAAAAAAACGTTTAGCATTAATTACCTGACATCCAGCAGATTCTAACATTTGTGCATATTTCACAGTTTTTCCAATATCTTCAAACACTCTGATTTTGCATGTTACAGGAATATCCAATTTTTCATGTACTAAGTTAACTGGAAAATAATAAGGTTGGAATATAGGACAATAACTTTTCACATAGTTGACAGTAATTAATAGTAAATTCTTCATCTTTACTTCATTTATTTATTTTAGGAGCCAAAGGTTAAGAATTTAAATATTATACTAGTTTAATACATGTACTGCAAGTGCAAAATGAAATACTTGCACTTTAAATATAAAAGCTTAATGAAGAAAGATGGTAGAAGTTACATGCTATTACAGTTATACCCATTTTATAAACCAGATCCCATTCATCTTGTAAAAATGCACCATAATGCCCTTTCTTAGCTATACTTTGTGGGCAACCCAAATTTAGATCAACAGCATCGCACTGGCCAACAACGAGGCTGACTGCTTCCAAGAGCACATTGGGATCATTTGCACAAAACTGAAAGCAAAGTAAAAAAATATTTGTTAAACTAATCTGGAAAGCTAATAATCACGCTAACTGATAATTTATGTATTTACCTGGACAATCAAGGGGCGATCTTCTTGACAGGAAACGAAATTTTCTTTTCGATACCTAAGATCCTTAACAAACACAGAAGCATGAAGCATGGGCGTGTAGCACAATTCAGCCCCATATTTCCTGCTAAGTAATCGCCACGCCAGCTCACTTTGATCTACCATTGGAGCAACTATGTACTTGGCACCTTTTAAATCATTTTTCCAAAAATCAAATGCAGCTTGATTCGGCATCTTAAGTTTGTGGTGTGATACCTATAATGTAAGTATACGCACATGTTAATGTCTGAAGTTTAGAGGCAAGCATTGAATTCACAAGTTTAAATTTATTTTTACTGCTAAGCTGGCCAGAAGGCATGCAAGGCTAGGTAATAACAGAAAGGGGATCCCTTTCCGTCCAAAATGTTGTGAAAAGGATTTTAAGAGGCTTGCGGATTATAAAAATATTGCAAAAGGAAGACTAGCCAAAATTAAAAGTTATTGGATTTACCTTACTTCATTGGTAGTAACATAAAAACACTTTTAAATATATAAAATGCTTCTATAAAAATACAGCAGGCCTTAATTTTATGCAACCACATGAGGAGTGGGCCACAGCCAACAGGTGCTGCCGCCTGTAATAAAAACCGTCTGCTTCTCTGTCACGTGTCACTGGTGTCAGGTTAGCTAGTTTCAAAAGTTATTTAGGAACTACTGCGGGTGGATTTGCATTTGTTTTCATTCTTGCCGTATTAATTAACTTCGTGGATGTCATGAGTGTCGAAAAACGAGTTTGCGTTGTTGTGTTGGGGGATATTGGCAGGAGCCCACGAATGACATTTCATTCTCTTTCCTTAGCCAAGCATGGTTACAAAGTGGACCTGGTCGGCTATGGAAGTATGTTGTATTTTTTTCATAATTAAAATAGCAATACTTCAGAAGATTTTACGAGTTATTTGTTATTTCTTTAAATTAAGGCAGCGTACCAAGTCAGAGTTTATTGGAAAATGAAAATGTTACATTAACCCTAATGTCCGAACCTCCGGCATTTATTCAAAGTAAGCAAATTATCATAAATATTAGATTAAAATTAGCATTATCGACACCCAGTTTGATTACGCTTTATGCACGATTTTCCATAAATAATAAAGAAATCTTTTATTACAGAGTGCCCGATAGTTTTGGGATACGGAATTAAACTCGTATGGGTCTTTTTCTCTCTCTTTTTTACTCTGATTGGACTTCCTCGTCCAAGTCATATTTTGGTTCAGGTAATACGGTACATGTATACTAATTAGCAGATTTGCGAAGTACCGGTATATGATTTACAAATTGTAAAACTTCTCTTTATATGTTTTTATGCAGAACCCTCCTTCTATTCCTATGCTAGCTGTTGTGGTCTTTTATTCGTACTTGAAATCATGCAAGATGATCATAGATTGGCATAACTATGGGTACACAATTCTTGGCTTAACACTGGGCACCAATAATCCATTAGTGAAATTTACAAAATGGTAGGTTTTGTATTTATAATATATTTGTATTTCTTAAGAATTTCGTTATCCCAACCGTTATTGACTCAAATTAATTATTTCCTTGTATGTCCTGTCATATTAGGTTTGAATTCTATTTCGGGAGAAAAGCTGATGCTCATTTATGTGTTACTGAAGCTATGAAACACGATTTAAAAAGTAATTGGAAAATCAGGTACAAATTGATTTGTATGTTCAGAAGGCAATAATTATAAATTGTTGGAATGTGGTGTGGTGTGATGCAGTGCGTGGAGTCGCATACATGACCTTTGCTATCTTGTGCGTCATCATGATTGCGTAAGCATGGTAAGGTGACCTTTGCCCAAGAAATAATAAGCATACATTCTGTTTATTTTAGAGCTGCTGTGCTATATGATAGACCACCTGATATGTTCCACCCCATACCTATTGAAGAGAAACATCAGTTGTTTTGCAAATTAAGTGAACAATTTGTAGTATTTAAAGCAAAGTAAATCACATTCTTAATTTAAAGTCAATTAGCATACTTATTACTTATGCAGTTTAAAAAATGTACTCTTATCCACTTCAGGGACAATGCTTCTGGATCAGAGACTGGTTTTACAACTGAAAATGAAAATGGGGTTGAATACTGTAATAATAGACCAGCCTTAATGATAAGCAGCACTAGTTGGACACCTGATGAGGATTTTTCCATATTATTAGATGCACTTGAAGGTACATGTATATTGTGCTTTTAATGTATAATGAATACTTGAATCTCTGCAACACAATGTTTCCTGAATGGAATTGAACTGTGGAATTTTAAGAACCATTGTTATGAAGTGAACATATAATAATTGAATTCTTATTTCTACACAGCTTACGATAAAAAATTTGAAAGTGAAGACCATGTAAATTTACCAGAAATACTGTGTGTAATTACAGGTAGGTAAACATTGGCAGTAACTTTGAAAATTGAAATTGCTTGTTCAAATGATGACAGACTGCAGTTTGGAAAACAAAATCACGTTTTCCAGAACTGTGTATGCACATTTTAATTAGTTTTAAGCTTTCAAAAAATATTTTTTGCTAATATTACAAAACTGTCCCTAGGTAAAGGCCCAATGAAAGAATTCTATGCTTCACAAATTATTACAAGACATCTAAGACATGTAAATTTCTGTTTGCCATGGCTATCAGCTGAGGATTATCCAAAGTTACTAGGTAAATAATGCTTCATACAATATTGCATTGTTTTGAAAATCAGCTATTTAGCTATTTAAAATGTTACACTATCACTGACTGATCTACACAATATAAAAATATTTGCCATTTCCCTAATATAATGGCAGTAATTCTGCTCATATGAATCGACTTTCGGTCAAAATATTTTGATAACTGCAAGATATGATCGTTTAAAAGGCTGAACCAAAAGCATGTCACCAAGCACAAGAATTACTTGTACATTTTTGCTTCTAATGCTTTTTATAATTTCTTAAATTTATTTCCCCTTATGTAGAATCGATCATCCACTATGGTTTAAACTTTGGTTTATAATTTCAAAATGTCCCGTTTAATTTTATAATTAAACAATTTAAGAAATTTAAAAAAGTATGCAACCCGCAATGCAAAGTTGCCATGAAGGGAAGCCCCATATTCTGAAGTATTTCTTACTTCATTACTTTTCATAAATAAACGGGACATTTTGAAATTATAAAACATAACCGAAACCCTAGTGGACGACCAATTTAACACTTGGAAACATAAATTTAGCAATTATAATAAGTATTTGAAGCAAAAATGTATGAGTAATTTTTTGTATGGTGGGCATGCTTTTGATTCAGCCTTTAGAGATGAAAGATATTTATAACTGGCAGATTTATTTCTTGATTATATTGTTTGATAACATTTGGAGTAGGCATGCATATTTTGCAAGCTAATTCACGTAATTATTTTAGCATGTGCAGATTTAGGCGTAAGTCTCCATACCTCTTCAAGCGGTCTTGATTTGCCAATGAAAGTAGTGGATATGTTTGGATGTGGCCTGCCTGTTGTAGCTTACAATTTTAGCTGGCAAGTACTAATGCTGTCAAGCCAATGTTTTTATAATTGAAGTTAAACTAACGAGTTCTTCTCCCCTCCTCCAGTGTGGCAGAACTTGTAAAGCACAATGAAAATGGATTGGTGTTTCACAATTCTCAAGAATTGGCAAATAATTTTCAGGTATGCCTCCTTTTAATAATTGCTTTGCATACATTAAGACAGTCAGAATTATTTCAAAAATTATGCGGTTTTTTAGGAACACTATCACATCTACTGTTTTTGTTCTAGGAGTTGCTCAAGGGCTTTCCAGAACTGCAATCAGATAAAATCTCAACATTCCAACACAACTTACAAGACTTCCAAAGTCTCAGATGGGACCAAAGTTGGAGCACATGTGCATTGCATTTATTTCAATAAAGACATCAGGAAGAACCCAGTAAGCACAACTTATTTCTAAGATTCTTTATACAATATCATAAAAATGCTAATCTCAAAATCAGTTTAGAATACAAATTATGTGGCATTTGAAAAAGATACTTACACTATTGTAAAATAAATTAACCAAGAAACTACAATGATGGGCAATGAATTTAAAATTAGAAATGGTTCTTAACACAACATTGCAGTAGATTTAGTCAAGAAGAACATCGCACTAGAATGACCATTGAACAGCTTTTAAAGCTATGTACTTTGGAAATCGTCCCTACAAGCTTCTTGATTTATCTTATATGACGTGAAGTACAAATCAACACAAACAGAAAACGTTGAAAGAGTATCTGATATCATAAGTTGACTTGTTGGTTCTAAACCCATTTTTTTAGAATTGTCTCCTTTCACTCTTCCACTTCTCCCCAGGCCTCTTCAGCCATACAATAGTATTTGCTGGCTAAACGCCCTTTGCCTGCAGCTGTTGCAGCCTCAGCTGCTTCTTGAAAAAGCTCAGCTAGAACACAAAAATCAATTCTTTCAGTATATTTGCACAAAAACGAGTATACAATTCAAATAGATGGATTTGAACGCATTACTTACCAGCTCTATTGGCATCTTTTTCAAGTTGGAAACCCCCTTGGAGATACATTTCAGCTTGTCTAGCAATAATTTGATATTTAGGGTCATCCATACATCCATCAAAGTCTCCGCTTTCATCCTGATCATTCATATTTGTAACTCTGCTATACCAATACACAGCTTCCTTCCAGGAAATCTTCCTAAAAATGAATTGGAATGCTTAAGATTCATTACATACACATCAAATAGGGTTGAGAGAAAGGGTTATTGCACAAACACCCACAATGCTAACAAGTTTCTGAAGATATTTTTGGTTCATTTAAGTATTATCACTATACCTTTCTGTGCCCAAATTAATCCCACTATCATAGGCTTTGGCAATTTGCAGCATTGAAGCCCTATCCCCAGCTTCACCAGCAATCACTAAGTAATCCACACCACGATTAAGGTTTTCTTCACATGCCTGTAAAATGGTTTCAGCATATGTCAAAACATTATTCGATGGGAGTAATTAGCGAATACCAGACACTTACTGGATAGTCAAAATCCACAAGTATGTCATGTGGCAATTGATGGTACATCCTAGCCAGACAGATTATGGCCTCTAAATCCCCACAATCTGCTGCACGGTGTAGATGGAAAAGGGCTGCATCTTGGTCATATTTTTCATCTCCCGGTGTATTAAAACGACACAGTTCATGGTATTTGGCTAGATCAAGATGAACCTAACAAACAGGTCAGAATTAACACACCCACCAGTATATACCACGTGAAAACAATGTTTTTAGACAATGGTTAAAGTTAACACCTGTCCAAGAATTGAGCCACCTGTTTTCTTCCCACTTGTTAAACTGGTTGTTAAACGATTCTTCATTTCTTGATGCACGCAAGATGGCCTTGACTTTCTCACTACCATTTCTTGAAATGCTAACCGATCTGCATACTTTCCAAACAAGAAAAATATGCTTGTTAAGTCAACAATAATGGCACAAATTTCAAAATGTCAAATTGCTTGTTTATTGAAATCTTTCAATTACCAGACCAACAAGCAGTTTTCATAAGATAAATCAGAATTGAGCAACGTCCTTTTAGACGGTTTTGGGATAAATACTTTAAATATACTAATAAAATGCACTGTGATGAAGTTGTTTCACAGAAAAAGCAAACGAATCACTCCGTTGTTGAACTAACCTTAGTGACAGATCCACTTTCAGACTGGTATCTAGTTCGGGAATTGCTCTCAAAACCAGAATCCAATGAAAAGGTATCATTATCTGAGCTCTTTAAAAAATAATAAACAATGCTGTCATGTCTACTGGGGACAAATACACAACTCAAAGAAAGAAATTACATGCAAGTTTCCTCACGAGACATTATACAAAAGATTCTGACACATGAATTGGACGAATGTTGACGGCCGTTAACAGACTCCACAGATGACATACTTTCAGAACGAGGACGCACCAGTTCGTGCCAATCTACGCAATTGTGCTCTGCGGGTGATATACACAATTCCTCTGTCCCACGTACGCAAGTATCACTACACTGTCTCTAAAATGAGAAGATATTCCACGGTTGCAGTCTTAAAATCTACAAACAACAGATAGTCTGCATCGGATACATCTAACGCTACTTACTCAAGCTAATTATTACATAACCTACCATAATTTTTTGTGGTTTAGGTAAAGTTGCGACTTCAGAAGGGGCTAAATCAAACCCTGATAGACCCAAACTCTCACAAATGAAATTGCATTTGTGCGAATGGAAGAATAAGGCCATTCCTCGGCATCCAAGATTGCCATCATTATACTCTTTGCCTGAAATGTAAACTTCTTAATTGCAGCCTTTTGTAATGGAGATGTTAGAAACAATTTTTAAACTGCTTTCATGGGAGACGTCTCTTGAGTGTTTGAGATTTATATGTAATCTAAACTTCTCAACAATAAAAGGTGCAAACAAACAAACAAAAAAGCACTTGCCACTTGCAGTATGTATTTGGGGATCAGTGTATAAATCTCCAACACCTTGAATATCAACCACCAATAATTCATGCCCAGAACGCTCAAAAGTGAAATGGCTGAATGCCTGCACAAGAGGAGAAATTAAAAATTAGAATATTTGAAGAGCTAAAATACCTTGTTTTTACCAAACTTGCCTGTGGTGTTTGGCGAGATTTCTCATCTGTTACATAACCAGAATTTGAGTTGTATTTAATATATGCTCCTTCTATGAAATGTTCAAGATGGTACATTGGCTTGTCTTCTCTTTGGCTGAATTCTAGAATACATACTTGCATAATATCCACCTAAGATAAGATTAATGTCGCCAGATATCAATATATATATTTTAAACAAACGTAACATTTCGGTTTGTTATTACATAGCATTTTAGTGCAAATCTATTTCTGTCAAATACCTTTTTTGGTGGATTATGTCGGTTATATTCTTCGCCCCATAATTTTGCATCCATTTGCAGTCTGACGTCTTCAAGATACACCTTTCGATCCACTGGCTCCATATATCGTTTGCAGACATAATTCTGAGCAGTTTTCCAGTTGTGAGCATGTGAAAAGTTGGATAACTTTTTTCTAGTAAAAAAAAATGTAATTTAACTCCTAATAAATTGTTTAAGGATAACGTTAAAGACTTCACTAAATAGCAACTTACAATCTAAAACACTCTCTCATTGCACCATGACTAAATGGCTAAAAGAAAATGAACACCAGTTATAGAAAAGGCAAGAGAGAAAATGATAATCCACCATTTCATTACACCAATAAATGTAGCACCAACAACCATACAGAGCCATAGATTAGGAGTAAATATTTCCTTGTTTAGCATGCAGTTTATTTGACATAAGGATCCAAATACTTGAGTAAAATTAATGTAATAGTTTTATTTTATTATTTCCCATTTATTTCATCAAGATGCAAGGAAACGGTTTTTTATTTGTTTATAAAGGCATGTACACGTACATAAGTCAGAAATCCTTTAGGTCCAAAGTATTCATGCTAAGCAAAACTCTTTGCATATAAATCTGACAGAAATATACAGTAGATCTAGTTTTTATGAGAGAAATTTATTGATGTAAGGCACAATTAATTCATTTATCCAGCTTTCGGCTTGTTCTCAAGTAGGAAAAATGTGCATTATGTAGCCTACTCTTTCTATAATACTTTCAACTCTGTAAATGTTTTAACATTTTTATGCATATAGCCAATTGGTCTTGATTAAAAAATTGCCTAGCAAAACTATTTTGAAAACTTTCAAACCTGCGGTTCCACTTTCACAACGACCCGGTCAGTTATCCACTCTTTGGTGAAGGTGTTGTACCGGAAACGTTCGGCAGTTTCCGTAGGATATTCGTCCAAATGAAACTTTTCCCATGGATCACCCATCGTCCGAGCTTTAAGAATGGCTTGCTGCCATCGCCGCTTGCACACGTTAATCCGGCTTCGGCGCCTTTCCCGTCTGTTTTGTGATATTCCCATTACCACGGAAAAGTACTTATTGCTCGACTCTGGTAATACCTTCGGTGGGGATGTGCCACCGATATTAACCTGGCGAGGACTTATTGCGTGCAGATCTTCAATAGATAAAGGATGCATATGCTGGTAGACAGCATCATCCTCTTCCATTCCGTTGGCGCTTTTTAGTTCAGGGCAGTCCATCTTTTTGCTATTCAGTTAATCCAACCTTCAAGAAAATGGGTTAAAGCTCTAAAAATCCTCCACAGCTAGACTGCGAGGTAAAGTCTCCCCCCTTCATGCACGAAGAAAAAAAACTAGCTTTTCATTTAATGCTCGTGTTTACGATTGCAGACCTTGAGTTGGCAGCTTTAAATGTACACCCATTTATCAAGGCTTGACACGTAGACCCGCAAACAAATGCAGTGTCACTAAGCCTACTTTCGCAAGATACTTGTACTTCGAAGGAGAATTAAGAGCGTTGGCAGCAGGAGAGAATAAATAGCTGTTTACAAAATTAGTTACTGGATGAGAATGCACACCACCTTCTTATTTAGTAAATATTGCGAATGCATGTACATATATTAGCCCCATTATACACGCGTTTGCCATGTCCTATTTATGATAAATACCGTGCATAAATCGCTTCGATCCCTTCAGTGCAAATCTTTATCTGATCTCCTCGAGCAATATACAATCTAATCTTTTTTTACTCTTTTAATGTGCAAATCGCATGAACTGCGATGTGCTCCAGATCAATGGTTAATTAAATTAGCAGGCAATTAAAATATTAGATAAAACGCAATAAAAAGAAGCACGTAGGCCTACCTCCTCGAAAGATAATGAATACGATGTAACCATTTTTGCGTTAAATATGAATCAGTATTGTTTTTAAGGTCCTCGCCCCCTTGCTGAGCATAGCTGTTGTCATGATTTTTCGTTGTTGATATTATTTTTGAGGAATCCGCTCAGAGGCTCCGTACATTCTGTCGCCATGTACCATAGCCCCCATAAATAGCAGGCCTGGGCATCAGAGCATTTGCAATGAAGTTCGATGTGTGCCCCGATTTCCATTTCGCCAAAAGTCTATCCGTTTAACTGTGTTTTAGTACCCTAGTGAGCTACGGAGGTTTCAGCTGGAGTGTCGTAGTCGTAGGATTACATTGCAATTCCAATTAGGGAATTCGAAATAAGGGGGCCCAGCTACGAAAACGGAACTCTTCAGAAGTCTTCATAGAGTTGGCTCTGGTGCCCAGGCCTGTTCTGATATATATAGGGGGCTATGCATTGGCCATGATGCATTGCTGTCTGCTTTTGTATTGTGTCTGCGTTCGAAACCACCATTTTTGCTACTGTTGTGCGCTTTCATATTTGAGGTAATCATATGCTTTTCATTATTAATTTTACCAAGAATTCTCACGGTAACGTTAGCAAGGCTAGGTTACAGTGTT
>JAQIXS010005784.1:0-11905 GCA_034700785.1 Rossiulus vilnensis
TGTCCCCTTCATCCGACCGTATCGATCCGTTGTCCCCTTCATCCGACCGTATCGATCCGTTGTCCCCTTCATCCGACCGTATCGATCCGTTGTCCCCTTCATCCGACTGTATTGATCCGTTGTCCGCTTGATCCGACTGTATTGATCCGTTGTCCGCTTGATCCGACCATATCAATCCATTGTCCCCTTCATCCGACTGTATCGATCCGTAAGACCTATAGGAAGACGTCTCCATCAGTGCCGCGCGTTCTGCCATTCTTTTTGCCAGCACAATTACTTGATGCTCACACAACTTATGCTCTGGTTCTGGTTCTGGTTCGGGAAGACTTTGTTGCGCGGATGCGCTGCCTTGGTTGGCAAGGGCTTCTTCCAACTCCGCCTTAGCTATCCCGGCCCGATACCAGCTGTCTGTAGAACGGTCCGTAAATGCCTTCCCCCAATAACTTTTAATGTCGAATTTAGGATGATAGTTTGGATCAAGCACCGATTGAGTGCTGATTGGGCTCTTTTTTGGAACCAACGCAGACACCAAGGCCTTTACTCGCCGAGAAAGTCGTTGCATTATGGGATCCTTTTGAGGTTCAGGAACCTTTTTGCGCTTCACGACTCGTTCGTATCCAGTTGAGATATTCGTTTGCGTCATGGTGCGGAAGTCCACGATGAAGTCCTGCACGTCCCAGTCGTTATTTCCATAGATTCTGAAAGCACATTTGGGGGAGCCATGGTTTCGCAAGTAGTCCATGTAGTGGCGTTCGAGTATCACGTGCATGGTTATCGGATGCGTGCGGGACCCGCCATCCGCCCTCCAGTACCAGGCGAATTTCCTCCTGGGGCCAGAGGGGTATGGCTTGATGCCACTCTGCGCACTCTCACGCATGCTTTGGGGGCAAGTTTCACATTCCTCGGCGATGTCATATAGGTGCTCTGCACCTTCGGAAGACTCGCCTCGTTCAGATGATGATTGATCAGGAACCTGCAACGATTTCTTCAGCGTAGAATCATAGATTACGAAATCGCCCAAATCGCGGGTCCAGTGCCAATACGTGATCTCGCCAGAGGGATCCATGAACCGAGGTGATACAAAGGGAGGTGGAAGGGGTTCCTTGGGCGAAGTGATGAAAGCAGCTGGTCGCAAGTTGCAGTACCCGTACGAGACTAGCATCAAAGGAAGCGAGTACGAGCACTCGCTATCGTTCGGATTATCTATGACGAGTGATCCGCACTCCATCCTAATGTGCCTGCCACGTATGAGCTGCACGAGCATAACGTGGTAAGTGAGACCCGTGTAGGTATGAGAAGCTGTTGCGGTCACCCCGAAGTACTCTCCGTTACCCTGAAGCTGTCGCCTACTAAAGAAAGCAAAGCTCAGGTCTGTTATTCGTCTGTCGAAGTGCAACATTCAAGCGAGATTACAGTACATACAGGGTTCGCACTCACATTTACAAAATCATTTCCATTTCCTTGTATTTTGAGCACTCCTATTGGAAGGCCCACTCAAAATCCCCAATTACACGTATAGATTTAATGCTGAAGCATATGTAAAAAAAACGACACTTCCCTGGCTATCCCTGACCATTTTTCTCGTCCCCGACTTGCTAGTCGAGTCTGAACCCTGTATATACCAAAGCATTTAAAGTGGCATTGCGTGTAAATGTGCTCACATTCATCATACAGCATGATTGGGCGCAATAATTCAGAAATGCCCAAGTTATCTTCTTGCAATCAGGTGTAAAAGAAAATTCCACGATGTTGGAAGAAATATTAGATCAAGAATTTTTGTGATCGTGGTGATATTTGAGGTACCTGCTACAAAACGTAAACATTTTATTGTTGTCTCACTAAACGATAGTTTACAACAAGAAATACATAAGGTATCTCTTGAAAATATCAAGGAATTATTTACAACTTTCTTAAATTTTAATCAAGCCTTTAATAAGGGCATGACGCTATTCCAATGTAACAGTCATTAATAAACTTCATTTTACGATTTTTTTCTTACTTTTTATGGCGTTGTTTTATATTTTTGATTGCAAGGAAAAATATAGAATTTTATTTCTTTGGTGTAATTTATGCAGTGATCAGAGATGTATGGCACATTCCTGCACATCAAATAAATTATCTAAGGTAAAGTTAAAGAGTCCATGTCATATATCCCAGCCATTTTTCATCAATAAAATATAGGAATAAAGGGTTTGTTAAAACTCATAGGACGAAATCAAAGAACATTTAATATCACCATTAAAGCTTTTATAGCTAGAATGTAATGTAGTTTTATTTATGTGGTGTGTGCATTTGAGAGGTAAGAGTGAATGTTGCCTATCGAGAGCATGGAAAGATCATTTGGCGCATACACGTATTTCAAACTAGAATGGTGGCATTGTTTGAAAATACAAAAAGTTATGTTAAATATACATATGTTTTTCAAAATATTTGAAAACTCAAATGATAACTTCCTAAAATGATGAAAATATAGGAAATATAGGACATTTTGGTGAAATATAGGATCCTTTCCAAAAATATAGGATGGCTGGGATGTATGCCATGTAGATTTACAATTTCCAGTCCTTTAGATATTCAGATACCACTTAATAAGAATAGCACATCTAACAAACGTCTCACACCATATTTCGTTTACAAGCGATGCCACAACAAATCACAACACTATTTTAAGTATACAAAATGCTTAATTAATTACCGTCTTCGATGCGGGTTAAATCCATCGTGGCAAATTTTTGCGAGATTCGACATAGAACTAGTTCCGTGCCAGGCGAACATTGTATTTTCCAACGAGATTGTTAGGTCAAGCTTCTGACACCCTCTGACGAACCTTTGAATTGCTGGGCAACCATTTTCAAGACCTGGATTGAACACTATTCCGTTTATTTTGCCCATACTTTTATTGTCACCATCTATGTTAAAATTTGCTCGGACATAGGCGGTGGCGGCGTTCTTTAGGTCTATGAGGCTCAAAGTGTTCTTAGAACTGCTTTCAGCCATTTTATCCTCTTAATCGCCAGACAAGAGGCCTTTTTAAGCTCTGGTTTAAGATAACTATCCTCGAATTCTGGAACTGAAATGTGGTTTACAATTAGACAAGACTTGAGGAATCTGTTCTACGTGTCTTTTCATTAGAAATGTTCATTCGCTCGCACCATACAGTGTATGCCAATTTCGAATAACCGACTTCAACAGATGCAACAAGCATTACAGCTTCAAGTTGAGCGAATACCCACTGTGCAAAACGTTTCGGAACTGAGTATTTGATTCAATTAAGGCTAATTTTTTATTTATAAATAAACGGGGCATTTTGTAATAATATGAACTACCTAATTGCACTAGCAAAAGACCAATTAAACACGAAAAAAATGTAGCATTGTCACGTGTTTTTTTCAATTCTGCTATTGGTACAAAATCCCTTATTATACTTATAATAAATTGCCAAGTTTATTTTTATCCCTTGCTGAATTGATTGTCCACTAGGGTCCGAATGGTATTTTTAAAACTGATATGCCCCGTTTATTCATAAAAAAATTACTAGAAAGAAAACGATATATGACCTCCGAAAACGTATTTTTCATATCAATGGAATCTCCGATGGTGGGGATTGCAGGTCACATCATCCGTTTTTAAGTTTAATATTTTTTTATGAATTCTACACTGGGTAAATTAGAGAAAGAAGAAGCCCCAAGTACATGCATACTGCATCTACATGGGACAGAAACAATTTGTTAGATAAATTAAGATGCAAGGGTACTTCTGAATAACGGGTCCTTCGACCATAAAAAATGCGTCCACGTCAGGCTGATTAAAAAAGATTCAGCACCATATTTGCGATGCTTAAATATTAAAATCCCTCTTTGAAACAGCCTATCAAGAATCAAGGAAAAAAGTAGGGAGTTAGCGATTTTTCTTGAGACCTATTCCCGACTAGACTATTGTAAAAATCTACGTCACCCTCGACGTCACATCCGCTCTTAGTACCAATTATTCGTAATTATTCTCCGACTACTTCTGGTTCTTGATACGACTATTAAAATAATATACTACGAGAATTTACCTCGAGCAAATGGGATCTGAGAGCACGTACCACGTAGGGATACAACAACAATAGTCGATTCGGGAAGAGGTCCCTAAGAATTATTGCTAACTCCCTAATATGCTAATTTCAGAAGTTTCTTCCCCCGCCCCTATTTCTACATGAGGTTAGAATATTTAAAATTGTATGTTTATTTTTAGAAGTCTGTTGAATTCACTTGAAAAGAACATTTAGGATTAATTTGGGGGGATTTCTGAAACTTTCAACCCGAACCATAGTGCGAAAAACATGTAAGGTGTATTACACGTTTTCATTTACATCGAAGTACATTTCCGTATTTTAACATTGCAATTACTATTCTCTTAAACCATGCGTGATAACTTACATGTACTTGCAAACCCGGCGAAACAAAGGACCAGAGAAACCGAACGAAGAGATTCAAATTCCTGTCTAATACTGCTACCAGAATTTCCAGAATAAATTTCGAGAACTGAACTACTGAGCACTGTTCTTAAATACATTTGTTCTAACCTACGTCATAAAGGCGTTTCGTTCATTGGTCATTTGGTCAAGGCTGGGGGTGCTAACTGTCCAAACTGTGAACACGTGTATAGGGATTGTGAAAACTTAACACAATATCCTGGTTAAAGTCTGGAAAATGCCCTGGAACTAGAAGCCTAGCTCAGATGAACTTATGCTATACAAGGTGGTAGAAACGTATTTTAAATGAGCTGTACTTCAAATACGACATCCTGACATTGCTACTTGCTACAATAATTGCAAAATAACGTTGCTGAAACATCCAGAAAGTTCTCTTTAAAAAAATAGATCCTTTGTTAGAATGTGACATCTATGCCAAGGGTCGAATTTTTAAGCCAAGTAGATCACTTGAGAAAGGGTGTCTTTAATAGGAACCGACCTTTCACCTTAAGCTAATTGCACGACAGACGAGCCGCTTGCCTCACATTTTTATTGAAACCCCTTTTAAAATCAATCATTCAACCATGTCGGTGTCAGTCCATTGTGACACTTTCAACACACATGACCTTCTAGGTCATGGAATTCCAAATGGAATTATAGATTTACTGGCTTACAATGGCTTTATCTGCGGCAACGTGGTCTTACGTTTTAAAATTCGGAGAAATTCAAGTTATTTCAGAAAATGAAAATATTTGAAACAATATGGAGGACTAAATAAATTTTCAAACGTAACTAGATCAGAATCATCACGATTCGGCAAGAAAGAATGTTAAAACGCTTGACATAAGCTCCATATGTATTTATTTGTAAGTTTGAGGTCTGAAACATCAGAGCTCTGGTAACATCAAGCGGAAGTTTAAGAAAAAAAATGTTATAATGAAACGGAACGTTTTCTTTGCAGGTTCATACGCCATTTCAATGTTTCACTACTCAATACTACTAACCAAAATTCTTCTAACAAAAATAATTTCGTCGCATTTGTGTACTCACATTTACATGTTCGCGATAATATATTTAAAACAGTTATGTACTAGTAAGTAATATTTATTATATAAATCATGATGAAAATGTTTACCTATTGAATTGAAGCAGTTGTCATTTTGGTAATATTCCACAAATCTGTTATTTGGATAGTTGCGCGATGCAATTTTACAATGCGCACGCACGTGACATTGCGGTCACTCCTCGTCAATACCGGAAATAATGAACTATGCTACTGAAAATTGAGGTTATCATTGTGTTTAAAATCAAGTTTTAAACTTCAATGTACAGTCAGTAAATGAACCTCACCCTGAGAGATACTGTTCATGAAACCATGCATGGGCAAGAATCATGACGCATCATTTCAGAACATCAATGATAATAAAAGTCTTAGGAAAAAATATTCGAAAACGATCTGAAGTAAAAGCTCGACACATTGGAAAACATGTACATATTATATGTGCAATTTGGGTTGAACTAACATTTATAAAAACTATACAAGCAACGATTTAGAATTTTTAAGAACGTTTAATTTGTTCTCGTTCGCGTTCCACCAGTTTTTCGGCTTCCCATAATTCTCCGACAACGTGGTCAAATAATCAGAAAATATTTACACTTATTGTTGCTTAGATGAGTGAAAATTCAAAAATTGTATATCCCAGTAGATTTGAATTTCGTCGAAATGAATTCGGGACATCCCAGTATTTTTTACGACTTCAGATCCTCGCGCGTACTCAACGAGACTCCGTACATCAACCTGCATGCAGCCGCCGGCTCCTACGAGCGTCCGTACAAAAAAAAAACGGTTCCACGCTAGCGGCAGCACACGACAAGATAGGAAATCTTTCCAGGCTGGATTTTTCTCAGAATTTATCAAACTTTAGCATTGATTTCCTGAGTGAGGAAAAGCCTTTCCATGATCACTATTAACGCCGGTTTCATGTTCGATTGACAAGGAAGACATGTTTTGATCCAAGTAAGTCATTATTTCTACGTAAGCCAGCGATTCGACACCTAGGGAAAAGCCAGATGGCATAATGCAAACAAACGAGTGTGACACGTACTCGATATCAGTTTTATATCAATTTCCTTTCATTGACCTTTCACGTCCTGAATATTAGTTAGCGATTCAGGAATGTTTTCTCTCGCTCGTTTCTTGCTATCCAGCCAGTCATATCGGTGTTGGAGACTTCGTCGATGCGGTAAATCGACGAGAAAGTGCCCATGAACTTGTACATGTACACATTTTGAAATTTTAATATTTTTTACATTTGCAATGCCTTGACTGTGAAATAGGTTAAAGGAAAATTCTTATACTCCGGCCGATTGTGAACTGATCCAATAGTACGCATTGACCTGAAATGGCAGAGGCTATGCAGTATAGCCATGGAAAGGTGAAAGGTGCAACTGAAGCTAGCATGAATGTAAGCCGCCATATTGGGAGTCGCACCCTTAATCCCATGGCAGAAACTCATGATTAATTAACATTGCTCGTCAACTCTTAAAGTAATCTTTAGAAGCAAAATCATAGCCTTAATCATAATATAATTTTAAACACTTAAAACATATCTAGAACAACGTGAAATAACGGTAAATAAGTTTTAACTTTATTTTGATAAGCCAAATTATTTTATCATAAATGTGACTACTTTATTAGCTTTAAATATCGCATGGTAATCGAACGAGTATATTAATGTTATCCTGTTCTAAAGATACAGAAGTGCTAGTTACTATATTAAGAAATGCTGGAAAAAATTAAAACAGTAAATCAAGAAAATAGTGCAACTAAAAGCAGTCGTTCATGGTCACAAAATATAGTTAAATTAATTGCATCAAACAATGCCTAGCTTAGACATTAGTCAGTTTTTTCATGATTTCATGGTAAAGGTTAAAAGTTCAAACAGATATATATGTCTAAACATATGGCAATTAAAGCTTAACCTTATTAAAACAAGGGAAAATATGTTAGCAACTGTTATCACAGACAATAGAGATACTGTTACGAGCCAATGCTATTCCTAAGATTCGTCAATAGGATGAGTAGCTATGTCGAAAGAATCGTAATAATTGCATAAATTATTCAGTTTTACTTTAAAATGTACAAATAAAATAGGAATAATCTTGTTAAGTTGATAAAACGAATTCCAAAATAAGAAACTGTTAGTTCAAGGTTTAACACAATTCTGACGTACAGCGTAAATGTATAATGTGAAACATTTTGTTTGGAGAAAATATAACGATCGCTTTTTTAATGTTGAAATTGCTGAAAAACAGAAGTAGTTGCCAGTTTCTCCTATACACTTTCCTATTGCCATAAATGCCAACCATTAACGATTTGTCCCGTACACTTGATAGTTGTCGACCTGAAGTGCGAGGCATTGCTTTTGCAAACCACAAAACCAACTTATGCTATACTACCCAGTACCTGTTTTGGATGCCAAGTAGGCCGTATCAGAATGGTGTTATTATTTCATCTATTTGTCCGCCTACAAATGCCTTATTAGCATTTTGGATATCATATTAAGGCATGCGTGGCATAACACCTGCGTAAATGCACTAATTCATAAATAAACTATTCTTACTTGAAGCCACTGGTTACCACTTTTGGTTATTTTCCAATGCTAAATTAGACCTATAAGGACATACTTTGGGTTAAAAAGTCACACTAATTTGGTTTATTTTATCTTTCAGGCTGTGCTTTTCTCTTCGGCAAGCCATTTGCATGGGGGCACTGAGCTCAGTGACTGCCACCCATTTCCCCAGCGCCCAAGCTTTTCGACATGAGCACATGTGGCGAGAATGCGTCGCTGGCATGCAAGCACTTTTTCTGTTATTGCCGTCCTCGCCACCGTCATTGTAGTCATGTACTGCACCCATCACGTCAAGCACAGGTTTGATGAAATGCAAAAGTTGAAGCGCATACAAGGCTATATTGGCGAGGTAAATATGCTAGTGAAATCCTCTGATAATCACTTTAAATTGCAAACAGCCTAATGAATGAACTTTAAGAACTTTGGCATCAGGTATTTCTTTAAGTGGCACTTAACGAGTTTTCAAGTTCCCATAAGATGATTAAGATATCCGTTTGTTAAGTACATTATGGTATTATAACAATTTCTAGGGATAAGTTTTGAGAAAATTTTCTGTTTGTTTCTTTCTTCATACATAAAGTTATTGTTTAGTTGCAGTCATTTATGCAAATAAGTTTGCTTGCTGCCTGAAGACATTAAAATTATCGAGTTTCTTCCTAAATTTGAAAAGAGTAGCATGTGATGTCTGCTAAACGTTTTTAGATGTTAATTGCTAGGACTGAAATCATAAGTTAGGTGACTGATGACATTTTTGCATGGCTAGCAGACTGACGACTTAATACCAATTCACAGGTAGTACGAAAAATGTCAGAAATATTTAGTTTGCAATTGAAGAGGTTAGGTTAGATTTGATTAGTTCAGATTAAGTGTGTTTTATTGAGGGGTTTTGATAGCATGGACCTATACTGCAGTGTATTGTACATGCAGGATATTTTCCTTTATTCTAGTTCACGTTCGTTTTTTTCTTTCAGTTGAACATCATCTCAGAATCCATGAACAAGTTGGAGGAGAACGAGGACAATCTGAAGCATGACGTCAGCTTGCTGAAAACATTGCTACACTTCAATCTGGACTTTAAGAAAGTGGTTATGCTAGAAAAACCAAATTTGCAGAGGGGGAGGAGGGATGTGCCTCTCTGACATTTGCACAGTTTTAGTAATATATATATATCTGCCTTTGGAAAAGCGGAAAACCATTAATATGTTACACGTGCCTATATTTAATCTGAATGATTTGAATGATGACCACAACGCACATTAATCTGCTTTGGGAAAGCGTTTACAAGATTAGTGTGAGCTACACATACTAGACGTTAATTGCATAATTTACCTGAACAGAGAAATTTTAAAGTGTCCTTAGCTAGGGTGATGAGGAAATTTGTGATTGAATATTTTGTGGCCAACCAGGGACTCATAGTTGAACTGCAGCAGAAGATTGTGAGTTTTGGCGAACAGAAAGCAAGAACCGGCCGTTTTTCAGAAAAAAAATTCCTGCCATTTGTGATAATAAACGGGCTTCCTCTGGCTATCTTGGCATTGATCGAAGCACAGCCCAGAGCCAGTATTTACTTATTTGTTTATCTGTAGGGTATTTATTTCAGAGTCATGCCATTAAATCTTGTTTAAAAAGTGGGTTGTCTCGACAGTGCTTTCTTCATCAGGAGCAGGAGCACGGAAACTGAGTAACTCCGATTGACAGACAAAGTGACGAATTACACTAACATTTAGAGGTAGCCGATGTCACTGAATGGGTGAATCAGGACATTATCACCATTCAATGATTAATTGTACTGAATATTACAGAAAAATGTAATGAAGGATTGAATTAAATTTAGCTCTTACAGAACCAGTAAAAAAATTGAAATGGAACAGAACATGCTAAAGTAGGAGTTAATCGTTCAATTGTATACTGTGCTATTTACATGCCTTTTATCAGTTGCAAACAGCAGATGTAGGCCTACATCAAATACATTATGGTAAGTAAAAATTGAGAATAACTGAGCACTAAGTTTTTTCTTACTCCGTGGACAGAGACATTGCAATTAAGGTAAGTCACATTCCTCATTGATTGCTAAAGCCATTGTAATCTGCCAAAAACTACAGATACAAAAGTTGAAGTTTCAAACTGATAGTTTTTTACTTACTTGATTATTTTCTCATGACTCAGTTCGGAAGACTGATCTACATTGCTCCTGCCTTGAGAATTATCACACAAAAAAAAAGAAAATGCTGCACAACCTCTGACGTTATTTTCGGAGGGTGCATATTTCTGTATATACATTGAGCAAGTATAATGAGTATTTCAAGCAAAAATGAATAATTATTGTTAATGATGGGCATCTTTTTGGGTCGGGCTTGATACATTTTTCGGAATAGTGAAGTTGTGAATTTGTGAAGTGATAGTGTGGACAGCAGTAATTACTTGCATCGAATATTCATTTATCATAATTATTTTCTAGTGTCCAGAATTCACTTAATACTCTATACTGCTTCCACGTTAAAGAAATTAATTATCGTAATTTCTCAAATGTGTACATTAATATTAACAACTCCAAATGTTTTCAGCTTTAGTCTGACAACCTCTTGTTTCTGGTAGATTCTAATAGATGGCGTTCGACTCCGTGTCAAACTGCCAACTATTTCAAGGCCTTCAGCCATATAAAAAATATTGAAGTGACATAAGCATTAACCGGAAGTTTTAAAAATTGACATGGATCGAGCATAATCCAAATCAATGATTAAAAAGGATTTCCTTATCTAGTCTTTGAAACGATGTGGGCCAGTGCAAGGTCTTGCGAGTTGCCATAACAATACAGTTGACAATATGTGTTGTTAGTACTGACAGAACTTTAAAGATAAGGAATGCACGCACATTGTCTGAAATATTTTCGAGGCAAAACTACTCACCTCGAAACCAGACAGGTAACCAACAAATTACCCGTTCTTTAGCCGAACTGGTACGGTCCGGGCGAATTTGTGCAGTTAAGCTTATAATCTCACACGATTACGGGACCGAATAGTGAACCACACAGGCAATCACCGTGAAATTACAAAACCCAAGTGAAATCGGAGCTTTCCAAACAGATGTGAGCCAACGCATTTTCAACTAATTAAATCATTTCAGCAGGCGTCCCCTTTATGAGATCATCTTATTTTCGGTCAATCCTAATTCCAAAAATTAAGTGTATTATCAACTATTTCCAACAACTCAAAAAGAAATTGCGAAATTCAAAAACAGCATCTCACCGAACAGGATAATGTGGGTATCGCTTTGACTTTTCCAAAAAAAAATTTTAATTTTTCACGTTAATTTTGCTTTTAAACAACAAAAAAAGTATATAGTGCTAGTTGAAATCTTTTAATAACTGAAGATAGGATCTCCCCCTTCCCTGAAAAAAAAAATACGAGTGACCATAGAAATCGTCAAAAAATTTTGGAATTTCGACCAAACCCTCAATTCAACGTTTGCCCCATGGAAAACATCATGTTTCAGTGGCGAACTTTAAAAATATGGATGTCAAAATAAATGAAGGAAGGACATCAATGCGCTGCTGCCCTACTCGCCACAAGAAATGAGGGTTTTGAACGTTTATTGGGGGCGTAATCGTCTGGCACATACGACGTAATGAACAATTTTCAACAATACTTTACCCCCCCCCCCACAAAAAACAGTTGTTATTTGAACGAAATAAAATTAGTGCAATGCACATTTTTCACCAAAATTTCGTTTTTTCCCCTCTCCTAAAAATAAATTGTTTGGCACTTGATCAGTTATGGTTTGGCACCATTTATTGTTGTTGGAAAGGGTACTTTCCAAA
>JAQIXS010005785.1:0-11904 GCA_034700785.1 Rossiulus vilnensis
ATTTTTCCAGGTTTTTTTTTCCCAAACCCCCACTTTTGCACGGCTCCGTTTGCTTGAGTGATTTTTGTTGTTTTCTCCTTTGATATCTGTAGATTTTAGTGTTCCAATAATTTTTTCTGTACTTTCCATCCAATGAGGAAAAAGTCAGGTATTGACTACTACAAACTGATGTTCAATTTTCCCTCCACCAGGGGGGCCAAGGGGTGTCCCAATTGCTTCCTCATTACTGTAACAGGTGGAGGATGGCCCCTACAATGATTTGAGCTGAAAAAAACGTTTTTGGGGGATGGGGGGTGGTCTGGCACTTAAGACCTTATGCTTTATCACCCGTTAAGGGTCCATGCTGAAAATTGTTTGATGGCTTTTTGATCAACCCTCGCTTCGCCATTATTCTTTAGGGTTCACTTTGGTGCCATTACTGCCTCCTATAACGTTTTGAGCTGAAAAAGAAACGTATTTCGAGGGCCTGGCGCTTAACAGCTTATGGTTTGGCACCCCTTCAATTTGTCCCTTTAATTATTCCTTCAGTCGTTTGACCATTACCAGTGATCAAAATTACGTTTAAATTTCTTTCTATTTTGCGTATTCGTATGGGGAAAACGTATTAACCTCACCCTGAGTCGCTCGATGTGAAAATTGGTCCAGATTCCTTTTTTTTGTGACTTTACCACGAAGAGTAAGCGGTCCTTTGCCAAGGGGCCTTTTTGGGCTGCTTTCTCCTATAATGAAACTTAAGTTTCAATATTATACATGGCTTTGGAGAGGATGCTTTCTCTCTCTTTTAGCTCCGTGCATTATGCCATTATTGAACGTGTGCCCTTTCCCCATTTTCAGCGCTAAATCCGAAATGGTTCCTAAATTTCGTTTTATTTTATTTCCCCCCTCCTTTCAGCCAAACTGCTTTTATTCGCGCCTCGTTTCATGCGCCCTTTTTCCGGGGCTTTTTTTTATTTCGTTATTAAGCGAAGCTTTTCGTCTTTTCGGGGTCCATTGTTAAAGCGCTTCCAAGATGGCTGACGTTTATTTAGTTTCTGCTCGTGATTTGTGATTTCAGAGGAAAACGAGGATTATAAACGTCATTTTCAAACGCTCGCATTTATCAACGAGGATATAAACGAGTAAAAAATATATATATACACATCAAATCCGTTCAAAGTGCGCGCACTGCCCCCTATGGCAACTATGTGCGTGGCTTAAATCAGCCACTCGTTTATACCGTAATAAGGTTGTTAAAATATGTATGAAATTTTGTTGTTGTTAAATAGACCTCATATTTTTAAAGAGAAAAACAAATTAAAAAGTGTTTATTATTTGATTATTCGATTCGCGGGAAAAAAATTGGGATAATTAAGATGGCAATGAGACATATTTTATATGAATTGCGTTTTCAAATTTGAAACATGAGCATTTTTACATGAAATTAAATGAGTACGTATGGCATTGCGAATCTCGTTTTGTATAGTTTTGTATTATCATTAAGACATTCTATTGATGAAATAATTTGTGAAATGAAATTGATGCTTTACATTTCATATTATTTTAATAAACTCAAATAGTTTAATTTCATTATAGATATATTAAATAAGGCAAATTTTATTGTGAAAAGACTTCTGAATGGCATCATTTCTGTGTGAAATCCATTCCGAGTTAAATTATTTCTTGTATAATATGTTCAGAAATTTTGCTAAAATGTTGCTTTTATCTGAAGCATTTTAATGTAACGCAATAAAATTAGTTTAACGTTATACAGTATATTATTAGATACATCACTCCCGATTAAGTAAATTGTTAAATACATATCTTTCTGATTGAATTTTATTGTATGCAGCGAGTGTCTCTGTGATTTCGGTGCATTGAAGTTTTTTTCTAAATTATGGACCTTCCTAAGGACAATTTGTGTGCCCAATACGTATTTAAAAATATCGTGTGCAGAATCAAAACCATCCTTAAAAACAACGTTTTCAATTAAAGGCATTAAAATACGTTATCTCAATTCAAACACATTCTATTCTAAAATTAAATAAATTTCCAAACACTTCCAATTGAAAGATCAGTACAACCAGTACGGTAAATATCATTACAAACATACTGATCATATACTGATATTAGTAAAAATGTAGTGATTTAACTAACCATACTGATATCAGCAATATTAGTAGTTCCAAAAACCACTATTATACTGATATCAGCAGTCCCAAATTGCTATACTTATATCACTAAGGTTGAACTGATATCAGTCTAGAATCCTACTGATATCACTAAGGTTAAACGGATATCAGTCTAGAATCCTACTGATATCACTAAGGTTAAACTGATTTCAGTCTAGAATCATACTGACATCACTAAGGTTAAACTGATATTATTATAGAATCATGCTCACATTAGTAGAAAATCACATACCGATCTTTTCTCCAGAGCTGCTAATTAAATGGATTTCAAAACCGTTATTTATAAATTGAATGCATGAAAAAAAAACACAAAAAAAAACGTTTTCCGTTGATATTTACGTGCACAATAATTTTGTCAGAATGGTGACGTTACTTTACTTCCAACCCCTTACATCTTGAGTTGTCCACGACGTGGGCGATGCAACGGGGACCGGATCATCGTGTGATATTTTATTTCCCGGTAGCTTTTTGGCAATATAGCAATAATAACGCTAATAATTCGCCTGTGTAGAGTGTACACGTCTGATGCTATTAAATGCGGAGCTTAATGTCCATCATCGTTGGTGGCTCTGAATCTTCCCTCCAATCTCTCCTCGTTCTATCATTTATTACGTTTCTCTATATCTATATAAATCCTCTATCTTCTCCTCTCCCATATTTCGTCTCAGGCAATCTTAGATCTCACCCTCCCTCCTCCTCCCCATTTCCTATATTTTATACGTTTTTCCAAACGCTGAGAAAATGGTCCAATAACTGCTTCATTACACGACCACTAACTGTATCATCGCGTCGCAAACATTAATAAAACTCGTTTGAAAAACAACAATTTTATATATCTATATATGGTGTGTGTATATATATATATGGGCCATATCGTCTATCGAGCTTCTTCCATTACATATTGCGCAAAGTCGTATTCCGCTTCGGCTTAAATCCTTTCCCCATCTTTAAAATATATATATATATTTTTTATCCTTGCTCCTTTATCGTTTTTATGGGCTTAGGCTTTGTATCATTTTCTAGTAGTAGGCTTAAAGGCGCGCTAGAAAAAGAATTTCATTTCAAAAATGGATGTCATTAATAGTTGCTATCATTGCTTTTAATGACGCTTTTCTGATTCGGCCCCAAATGAGAGGCGTGCCCTTTCTAAGCAGTGCTTCGCCAGACGTTCACCGAAACTCCCTGCATTGACGGAATCAATCCGTCCGGGAATCGGTAATGAAATTATTTTAAAATTTCTCATTAATTTGCCCTTATTACGTTGACAGTAGTTGGTAAAACAATGACACTTTTTTATATAGAAAAACACCATAACAAAGTGCCCTATTAAATCGAGAGGAATCATAAATTCAGAATTAATAACTCCGATTTCAATGCTGTGAATTAAACCAAAGAATGTCAAGGGCTTTATTTATTTATTTATTTTTATAAAAAATTGCATCAAGGTGACTATTCATCTCCGAGATGTGATTTCATTTGGCTTTATTTGCTAGCAATTACCAATATTTATAATTACTTGAGCATTACTTAAGCATTATTTCGAAGTTTTCTTAAATGATTATAATTATATGTTTCTTAATACATTTTAATTTGCAAAATACAAAGGGATACCCCCTTTAAAAAACATCGGTGACTTTAACAACAAGAATAATGAGGCAGCCTAAGGGTTCTGATGCTCTTAATTTACAATTTTCCAGGTCAAAATTTGTTTGAAAATACAACCTTTTCATAATGCCCGTTTTGTAGACTGATTAATTTTTTTAAAACGCAATACCAGAATTACCAGGTTTTAAAACTATTTCTCGCACAAGTTTAATCTAATTATCTAAAATTTCATAAACGTCACTTACCAAACATTGTCAACGCGATGTAGGCAAATTAATGAGAAATTTGAAACAATTTCATTCTGGTTTCCTGAACGTATTTATGTTGCCGTTTCATTTGAGTTCACTATATATTTATCTGATTATTAATGCTATTATTATTATTATTATTATTATTATTATTATTATTGTATTAATTTATAATTATCATAATTTTTACTCTTAAATTCTAAAATTTATTTAAAAATATGACCACCTGGGCAAAAATGTATAATTCCTAATTACTATCTAGCATTTTGATGTAATGAAACATACATGTACAGGATAGTGATTAGAAACGGCATTAAATTTTAATAGCAAGTTTCGCTCTTTAAATAAACTTGAAAATTTAAAGAGTAAAAAAAGTGTAATTTTTCGAAAGAATAAAATGCGTTGAAATTATTTTTGTAACAACTTAAAAAAAGGAAGTGGAAAATGTTCCCCCATTGCATCGCTTGCGTTTGGGGTATACCTTTAAAACGACGACGAACCTTTCAGCCCCCTCGCGTCTCTGACATTGTTTTCGTTGATAACGATAACGCTGATTGTTATTAGCAAAGATGACGATGACGTGACAACGTTGTTTTTCTCCCGTAATCGAGTGAAATCACGATGAAAGTTTTATCAGATGCAAAATGTCGCCGAGTCACATGGAGGCAGCACCCCCTGGTGGGGAGTCTCCTTGTTCGCGCTCTATCAAGATTAATGATTGGAGGAGCGGCTGCACAATTGAACGCGTGATGAAGCATTACCTAGCAGCTTCGTCGAAATTGCAGACAGGAATTCGTGGCGAAAATATTGCTGAACAAGGAAGGAAAAAAAAAATTGAGTGCTCTGGGGAATCGTGCGATCAATTTTACCGAGAAATTTCAGGGCAAAATTCGGCGAGACTCTTGACGACGAGAAACGCCGAGCAGAGGATCGTCGTCGTCGTGAAACGTTCTCGGCTGGTATATCTATCGACAATTATTTCATATTTCATACCAAATGCGACTGGTTTACATCGAGTTTCGATGCTAAACTCAATCAAAAAACAATATTGATTAGGCTTACAGTTTTCGAAGCCGATCGCTCAGTTACAGTTCTCATTCTTCGTGCAGCTGGGGATAAGGAACCACAGACCTGGTTGATTCGGAGACATTCTTTAACGGTCGGAAGATGTGACGAGAGCTAATTTGTACGATTCCAGACGATGAAATTGTTAATTTCAATCTTAAAATTATTCGAAAATCAAGCGCATCTGATCGTGGAGGCGGCCATCTTGTTCGAAAATGGAATTCTTTCGAACGTCGCGTTCCATGGTTGCCGTGGTTACGTTCTCTTCTTTGGAACCCGGCGCAAAATCACGCGACTGTGGTATTCTCGAACAACATGGGCATTCGGTTTTAAATTTAAATTTTGAAATGAAATGAAGAATTAAAAAACAGCATTTTCAGTAATGAGTAAACATTTTTGTACGATTTGTACGAAAATCCGATGTTTATAATGCTTACGTTTACGAATCGCCGCTTGCTCAGTTGAGGCTTTCATGCCGGCTGGGGATAAGCGACCGCAGTCCTGGCTGCTTCGAAGAAAGGCGTTAATTGTCGTAAGACGGGACGAAAGATAATTTTAGGACAAACTGACGATTTAAGGCGTCAAGCAATGAAAACAAAATGATGAATTTTAACTTAAAAATTCTCGGAAACTCTAGCGCATCTGATGGTGGCGGCCATCTTGTTCGAAAATGGAATTGGTGTTCCATGGTTGCCACGGTTGCGTTCTCTTCTTTCGAACGCCGAAACCACGTGACTCCGGAATTCTCGAACAGCATGAGCATTAGATTTTGATTTTTTATTGAATTGAATGAATTTCACTTTCACGAAGGCTTAATATTTCTAAATGTCTAATCGTAATGCGGAGAGTTTCTAAATTGTAGTTCATAAACGAAATGCATCGCTCTTACTTCGGTTCATGAACTTCCCTTATTGGTAAGTCGTTCGCCATCTAGCGCTACGAATATGAACTAGAGGAATGTTATAATTGTTACTACGGTTCAATTGAAATTTACTTAAAACTAAGGTGAGTGTAATTTCATGAGGCAGCAGCTCTTAACGCAAAGTTAATTAAGCGTTTCGCTTATTAAATCTTAATTTTGATTAATGCGGTGGCCATTAATATCAATAATTCCGCTTTCCGTAAAACGTTTAAACGCGATGTGGTTCCAGTTTAATCGGGCCAATACTGCCGGAATATTATTATCGCGATTTCCTGCGTCAATGTGAATTGTTTTTCATAATGATACGGCGTTATATTAATTCAACTTTAGGCTAGGTCAAGGTTTATGATGGTACTAATAGTTCATGTAGTGCCTGTATTACTCTTAGCGTCCGTCTGAAGGTAGGCAAACCATGCGTACCACACAGCTGTGTGGGAATGCAGCGTTCAGGGGCAAATAGGGAAAATTTTCGTTATGATAAGTTTAATATCTTCTTTTCTAATAACTTTGTTTGTGAATCGTAAAATCTGAACTTGTGTGTGATTTATTTAGCACTAAAAACATTTTAGTCACTTATAGATTTAATCACTGAGGATTCTGAGATAATAGTTTAATTAATATCATAAGTTAGGCAATCAATGCCAACATCGCTGTTGCGAGGGTATGCCGATATAAAGGAGTAGCAATGCACATTTTACTTGATAAAAAATTTCAATTTATTCATATTTTGTGAATAATTTTATAGCAACCACCACTGCTTGATTTATTCATTGCCCTAAAACGATGTTTGGTTTATTTATCCATTTTAATTATAGTCAAAATTTTCGATTTAATCCAAAGTAAATCTGATGGTAGGCCTACTGCGCAATTTAATCTGATTAGCAATGTAACTCAGCGACTTAATCAATTAATCATTGTGATTGTGCTAATCATTAAATTTAATAATTTGATGCTTAATATTTGCCGATTTTAGTTTTTAATAGTGTAGTGAATCTGATACGTTTCAATAAGTAATATGCCAGTTTTAATCAAAAAATTGTTTCAGTCGATTATTAATTCCGCCAAAAGGTTTCATTAGAACAATAAATCTGGTAAAATATCGAAATGTTAATCAATAAAATAGCGAAGGACGTAGTTTAATCGACTAGTAATTACGATAATGTGATTTAATGAGTTTGAATCCGAATGCTTCTATCAATAATTATATTATTATTATTATAGTTATTAATTTACCTTTTTAATTGACTTTTCATTTAATTCACTTTGACACTTTCCAAACAAGTTACAATCCATGAGAAATTCGCATTCATCGAAAACCAAAATCACTTCAAATATAAAAAAGCATCAAAGATAAACTCACACCCTACTGTAAACAATCATTGACTAGCTCAATTAATCATAAGCATACACCGTAAGGATCCCGTTATCATTAGCAAATCTTAAATTAATTATAAATATTTCAAAAACTACTGCATTACGTTCTTAACAGATGACAGAAATTAAAACAGGTGATAAATATATGTAGGTTTCAACCAGAGGCTGAATTTCGCTATCTTTTCATATTTTACCAGGACAGAAAAATACCCACATGTTCAATCCTAGTTCAAATTATTGCCAATAATAACAATTAATGAAATACAATGAGTAACATGAGTCAAGCGTTTAATTGTGTTATCAAATGTGTTTGATTAAACTAAACTGTGGTGGTCAAGATTTTGGACAATTATGCTTAATTCAATTTATTGTTTTGGATTAAAAGAAAAAAAGCAGTTGAATTTTTAAATTTTTCATAAGTTCGACAAATTTTATCAAGAAAATAATTTTCATTTCGAAAATACACATATTCAGTTCGTAAATTCAATAGTATTTTTTTAATCAATTTGATATATTTTGATAAATCATCCGGTGATGGGTTCAGATAAGCCGTTTTAATTTGTATTTTAGCCCTTGATTGATGGTAATCATGGGTGTATTTACGGAGTGTCCCTCGTCCGTCGGATGTCCATCCATCCGGCCAGCCCTAACTGACCACACCCAATCCGTCCATTTGTTAAATGCATGTCATCCTCATCACCATCATCATCTCGATCATTTCGTCCCTCGAAATGAAAGAGAGTGAGTAACCGGAATGGAAACAACAATAAAAACGAAAACTCATTTCGGCCGGGATTAGGAGCGCCGTTGACAACCGGAAGTAGGACCGGAAACGCGACGAGCGCCATTATGGCGGCGCACCTCTCCTTCTTGTTGTTATTTTTTCGAAACCATTTTGAACTGAAAAGGTTTTTTTAGGGGTTGGGTGTGTGTGATGTGGGGAAGAAGGGCTTTGTTATTGGCTTTATTTTTAGGGAGTTTATTGGACTTGGCGCAATTTTGAAAAAAGCAATTCTTCGAAGCTCTTTAGCATAGACGAAAACTTTTCAGGCTTAATGTAGCCTGGATCGTTATGTACTATATGCGCTGAACAACAAGCGTCGTAAAAATAGCAATTTAGGAAAACTGCGAAATTGAGAAATTGAGAAATAAGCGAGCGAAATCCGCAATTATGCCAAGAGGCTGTGTCGTCAATACGCCTACAACGAAAACACCTAATGGACGTTTTGTGGTGTAATGGACATGCCCTGGTGGAAAGATGGGTGTAAACATTCATAGTGATATCAGTGCAAGTATTCTGATATTAGTAAAAATTCATAGTGATATCAGTGCAAGTATTCTGATATTAGTAAAAATTCATAGTGATATCAGTGCAAATATTCTGATATTAGTACAAATTTAGTGGTATCAGTGCAAATATTCTGATATTAGTACAAATTTAGTGGTATAAGTGCAAGTATTCTGATATTAGTAAAAATTCATAGTGATATCAGTGCAAGTATTCTGATATTAGTAAAAATTTAGTGGTATCAGTGCAAATATTCTGATATTAGTAAAAATTTAGTGATATCACTAAAGATGCTGAAATCAGTTGTAAAAAAAAATCACTATGCCACTATATAGTGATATCAATAATGTTATCATAGTGATATCAGTATGGAATCTAATATTAATGTTTTTACTAGTGGGGTCACAAAAATAGGCTATTTTAAACCTAAAATGACGTATATTAACTTCACTAAAAATACCATTCCCATAAAATTTAACGAAACTTTGACGATAATTCTCTAAAATTTCGAAAGTTTGGCGAAGTATTGTTAAATGTTCATTAAATTGCGTAAATTATATTGTTTAAAATAAAAATAACCAATAAATGATGTCTTTTTAATGATACTGAATGACCACCGTTCACACAATGACTTAAAAGTATTACAAATTTGGTCATTTTAGGGAACTATTGCTAAAGGTAATTCGAGAAAAATTTCGGATATTTACGAAATAATTACAACGTTCTAATTACAATTAATCGATATTCATTTAGGCATATTTTGATTTAGGTCATTTTGATGCTTTTGCTGATGGATTTAATTTATAATTTCACAGGATGTCTAAAGGTCATTAAATTCACTGTCATTAAATTTACGGTCATTAAATTTACTGAAATTAAATTTACTAAAATATGACACAAATTGTTGCCAAGAACTGTTTCGCTTATCATTCACGAATACGTTGAATTATTGGACAAGTTTTGACAAATTCAGCAACAACAAAATTCCTATTTATCAAAATTTATTTTACGCCTTGTTTAAAACGTGGCTCAGAGAAGCTATTAAAATAGTTTTGGGTCCTTAAAAGTCATTAAAAAGATTTTTATTTTACCTAACCGAATTAAATAAGCACCACGTTTATTGGCGTTTGGACGTCTGAGCACCACCTGTCGGTCATTTCTGATCGCCTCCCTCTTGTCGCCCTCATTTCCGCTTCCTGGCAGGTGATTGACGTCGACCAATCAGCGTTCAGCATCGCCCCCATTCGACGCTAATAGGCCTAAAACCGCAAATTTGCTGGGTAATTGATTGGTCTCGATTTGCTTCAATCGATTTAGATTAATGCGTTTGATAAAATTGACGAAAAAAGGTAGTCGACTGTCGTTCTCTCTATAATCACTATCATTATCATCATCATTCTCATCATCATCATTTGATATCAGTATCCCCTTGGGTACCTTGGGACCATCACGGTACATTCCTAAACTAATCGATGAACCGAAATAGATGAGAAAGGGCAAACTATAAAAATCCTGATCGATTAATTCGTTGATGAATTCACGAACACCTTGAGTTTGATTCGTTAATGAATGATATTTTTTTTTAAATATTTCATTTTGTAAATTTTTGTCACAAATACCTGGGATTCGTGGAACACATTTAACACACAAAAAATAAGCCAAATGTATATTTTATAACTGTTTTATAAAATATCATATCATAAAATAAAATATCAGTAGACTTATGGTAAGTGATATCAGTATTAGTAGTTTTTGGGACTACTGATATCAGTATGGTTAGTGATATCATTATTATAGTGGTTTTTGAGACTACTGATATCAGTATAGTTAGTGATATCATTATTATAGTGGTTTTTGGAATTACTTATGTCAGAATGTTTAGTAAATCGGTATTATAGTGGTTTTTGGGACTGCTGTTATTAGTATGGTTCGTGATATCATTATTATTGTGGTTTTATGACTACTGATATGAGTATGTTTAGTAAATCATTATTATAGTGGTTTTTATGGCTACTAATATCAGCAGGCTTATGGTAAGTGATATCAGTATTAGTGGTTTTTGGGACTTCTAATATCTGTATGCTTAGTGATATCATTATTATAGTGTTTTTTTAATTTCTTACATCAGTATGTTTAGTTAATTATTATTATAGTGGTTTATGGAATTCCTTATATCAGTACGCTTAATAAATCCGTATTATAGTCATTTTTGGCATTACTGATATCAGTATTATGGTGATTTTTGGGACTGCTAATATCAGCATGGTCAGTGATATCACTACATATTTTACTGGTTATACTGATCCTTCCACCAGGGTATGGCCGCCCTGTAGAAAGACTTCTTGTAAATATTCACCACGCTCTTGAGCTGTCCTAGACCCCCTTACTCCTTACGACACTGGAGCACTTTCCCTGCTAATCGTACGTCGCACTTATCCTATATATATATATATATTTTTTTTTGGGCAGGGTGTGAAGTTAGGTAAAATCGTAGCTCCACTCTCACCCCCTCATCACCCCCTTAGCGACCTTTCCTAATGAGATAATGCAATCCCATTTCAATGCGAAACCAGAAGTGACAATCAAACACCAAACTGAATCCGGTTTCGTTTTGTGAGTGGTATTATTGGAGAAATCCATTTGGGGGATTCTAAGGGATTTTCCCTCAACCACTCATCCCACGGACGCGTTTTTAGGGGCCTGCAGTTAGGTATGGGAAGGTGTTAAGGGAAAGGGGGGAGGGAGAAGCACCCCCTTAAACATCGGATGACCCTCGCAAATCTACCCAAGTATTTCGTTGGCCGAACTTGACCGTTAGGGGATTTGGTCAGCTTATGAAAGTTTGGACGTTTGGGTCAGGTTTGTTGACCCTAGAAAACATGGTTCGAATTTTGAAATCAGTTTTCAGGAATTGGGACAATTTTTTGCGTAAAAAATAATTATTTAAAAATAAGATTTACGACCAAAAATATTTAAAAAAAATATAAAAGTATAACTTCTAAAATATATGAAAAAAATATGTACATATATATATTCGAAGATGGATATCAGAGAAAAACTTATGAATGATTAAAATTTATGTGTAAACTTGCAGAATACACGGAAAAAGTATATTGCATTATAATAAATTACATGTTTTAATGCTAAAATATGTGAAAAATATATTGTATTAAGACAATGCAATATGCGTGCAATACAGTTTGATGCAATATATTTTATTTCGTGTATTATACA
>JAQIXS010005786.1:0-11900 GCA_034700785.1 Rossiulus vilnensis
ATCACGTGCAAAAGTTAGGAAAATTTCAGAAATCACGTGCAAAAGTTAGGAAAATTTCAGAAATCACGTGCAAAAGTTAGGAAAATTTCAGAAATCACGTGCAAAAGTCAGGAAAATCTCCAGTTTAATGAAATGCAAAAGTCAAGAAAATTTCAGAAATTACGTGCAAAAGTCAGGGAAACTTCCAAACTTTTATGCAATGCAGAAGAAGTCAGGGAAATCTGAGAAATTATGTGTAAAAGTCATGGACAATACCTCAGTGATAATGGTTTGGCATGCCGGACACTGCTTCTGGTGATATTGTTGGTAACATCCGTCGCAGAAGACGTCCTCGCAGTTTGCGATGCGATGTTTAAGTGCCACCTTCTTGCACTCGCAGCACTTGTAAGCAATCAGTTTGCGTCGTCCATCGACAAACTCCAAGCTGTGGATTCTGCTTATCAACACGTCCTTAGATTCATCTGAAATCCACAAATGAAATCCACAATCATCCATTTTCAGAAAATGCATTCACGAATATAATTTTTCCATGAAAAATAAATTCAAGAGAGCTCCCACATGTCGTATGTGCCACGCGCCTTGCACCCCTACTCTCCCATCTCTTTTCCAATTTCTTTTTTACACGAGGAGAAAATACTTTTGCATCAATAAGAATAATTATTTGATGGAAATCGACTTACCTGAAATTAAATCTTGTGACGCTTCAGCCATGTCTGATGACCTTTGATGATAAAATGAGCTTTGTCGTTTCAATTAAAAATGGTATAAACGTGGCAACGCCCAATCTACGTGTATGACGTCATCATCATATCACGAACGTAGATATGAGCTACGGATTGTTTTATATTTCATATCATGGTAAATAAGAGATAACGTTTTCAATAATACTCGCTGTCAAAACTGTGTGTTTCAAAATTTACATGAAAAAGTCAGGGAATTTTCCAAAGTTTCATGCAATGCATAAGTCATGGAAATTTCAGAAATTTCATGCAGAAGCTGTGAACCGTACCTCAGTGATAATAGTTTTGCTCCCTCATTACTAAAGCAGGTGGGTAATGGCACATACACCGTTTTGAACCGAAAAACTCATTTTAAGGGGTCAGGCGCTTAATACCTAATGGTTCCTTTTTATCAAATAGTTCCTTTTGTTAAAGTAGGTAATTTTGGTTCAATTGGTAAAACAACGTTTATTGACTTTACAAAGAAAGAAATCAACTTACCTGGGATTAAATCTTGTGATGTTTCAGCCATTTCTTAAACGCGATTTACAAAAACAATGGTTCCCAAAACAATGCACGTGGCAGCTTCTATTTTGTCAGTATATGACGTCATTTTTCTGTATAGTTTCTAGATACGTTTATTACAACTGGTAGGGTGTGATATTTAAGTTGATTATAGATGAGAATAGATAACGTTAAGCACTAATCACAGATTAGCACTATCAGGAGATATAAGGGTCTTATGAGGTTGAACATAGGAACCGGAAGTAGAGAAAGGGGTTGGGCTTAACCATCCCTTGCTATATACATGTGTGGTAAAAAAGTAAAGAACAATTTGGGGAGAAATCAGTAAATGAATTTCAACATTTAATGAATTAGAATTACTTTTTAGAATAATTATTTCTACTTTTTTAAAAACAATTGAACAACTGCATCAAAAAGACAACACGATGTTATATTATTGGATTTTAGAAATTTTCTAAAACATTAAAAATAATCGTTTATTTAATGAAATTTATAAAGTGAAACGGTAAATATGAATCGAGTAAACTATAAAAGTTTAGTATGTTCTAAAGAAATTCTAAAAAATTATAATTAATCGTTTATTTAAAAATGATTTAAAAAGTAAAACAGTAAATATGTATCAAGTGAAATATAAAAGTAAAGTAATGTAACATTATAGGATTGGTCTTTTGTTGCGATTGTTGTATTTTTTAAAAAAATGTAAATAGTAGTTTAGTTATTTTTAAAACTAAAAAGCATTTTTTAAAAAATAATTTACTGATTTTTAAAGTTAATTTACTGATCATATTCCTAATTTCTCTAGAAGTTTGTATTTGTTGATTCCGACCTACTGTTTCTCAAAAAAAAAGTGTTTGGATTTATTTACAGCTTTTATGGAGTTTATTACATTTTTTAAAACAAATATTAATACGCATTATTTTGCAAATTATGTACGTTATTTTGAATTCGTAATTTTAGTGTTATTTTCTGAAATCTTGCTAGGTTTATTTCCCATATTTTAATGAAATTTTAACTTTTTTTACATTGGTGAAATTAGATATTGGATAAAATCTGATTATAAATTAGTAACGAAATTCTTAAAAATACACATTTTACAAAATAATAATAATACGAATTACACTAATGGAAATCGTTAAAATTCTTTTGAATTTTTAAAAAATTATTGCACGTCATGATTTTCGTTAAAAATTGACAAATTAAACGCTTGAAATCAACCATTGTTACCTTGCTCGAAAAATTCTCAAATATTCCAACGGAAAATTTATTCAAATTATGATTATTCAAATATGCTTAAATTCATTAGTGTTGCAAAAAACTTCGATAATGTTGTGGAAAAAATAAATGCAGCTGACCTTGAACAATTTTCGTTTTCTGGAATTGTAGATGGATCTAGCATGTCTTGCATGTCCACTGGACACACCAGAGTGATGGTCAAGCCGCGAAATGACCCCTCGAAATGATGGCCACTTCCAATTCAGGTAAGAAGTGATTTTGTTTTCTCTAGAAATTAGTTGAAAGGACTAAGGGTTTATTAAAATTTACCAATACAGGTAAATACTAAACTATCAAAATTTGCGGAAAATATATTTCGTGTATATTTAAGGAAAGAAAATCCAACGAATAAATTTCGCGAAATTGGGAACTTGTGTTGAGCGATTATAACTTCATTACAGAATTAAAATGTATTTTTTTTTTTTTTTACAAAATTGATTGCCGATGTAATTTTTGCTAATTTATTCAAATGCATCTTCGATGTTTGTTTGGAAGAAAAATGTTAAGCTGCTTTGATTTCCCTAATTAATTTCTTTATTTCAGACAAATTCTTAATTTTCCTCGGAATGTTTTCAATATCAATTTTATCGTAATTTTTGATTTTGACAATTAAACTGAAACAGGTTAACTTAAAATTTAACCAGAGATGTTAATTGTTCAGCTGCTCTCGTTTCGCTCATTTATTTCTTGACAAATTCTTAATTTTCCTCGAAAGATTTACAAAATCAATTTTATGCTAATTTCTGACGTGTGGCTTTGGTCAAATTCCTTTTATAAAATTTGTTTAGAAATATTAGGATTTAAAACGAACGATAAAATGATACTTACGATTCGTCCAAAATCTAAGAAAACATAAATTATGACTTCATAAAATGATTAATATATAGGAAATGTAGAATATCTTGCTAAAATAGATGAAAATTCAGCAAAAAAATAGGAAATATGAGATGTTTTGCTTAAATATAGGATAATGAAACAAAAAATAGGAAATATGGGATAATATGCCAACATTTATTATAATTCAACAAATAAAATAGAAAAGAAATAGAAAACAAATTAAAATGAGTAAAATATAGGAAATGTAAAATGTTTTGCTGAAATATAGGATAATTACACAAAAAATAAGATATATAGGATTTAGAAGATGTCTCAATGCAACATAAACGAAATCTAAATATCATTCAATGAATAAGAATCATTATTTTTGTTTAAAATATACAAGTTTCACTCTTATTGCAATCATACCCATTTCTCCACATTTTATTCTCATCGATCATTTGTGATGAAACAATTCCAGGTTTGATTTGTCATCGGTGGCTTTAATCACAAATTTGATGACCAGGGTGTCATCAACCATGTAGAAGAACTTTTCCACTTGTCTTCTAGGCACGAAATCTGCGAATTGGATACTTTTATCGTAAGATGCTACAAACTTGCAGTTTCTCCTGTCTCTGGTATAGTCACTTTTGTTTCCTGTATTAAGTTGGTACACCGGAGAGCGTTTGTAGTTGAAAACGATTGGGCCTGAGTGCATACAGTCCCATTCTCCAACCCGAAACATCGGGATTATCGAAAGGCCCTTGCCTTGGTTTTGACCGAATCCGTTCAGGTACAACTCCAGGTCCAAGCGGTACCCTTTGGCGCTGGTGTAGAAGGAGTCGCTGGTCAAGAACGGCCGGATTCCGTCAATCTCATCCTGGAGCTTTCTGGAATAATCCTTGATTCTCCACACGAGAATGCCATTCTTGATCACGGTCCTCTTGTAGACCATGGCAATGGGCTCGAGGACCACTTTGATGATTGTCCGGTTGTCTTTTACATACGTGTTGCTGTCGAGCAGTAGCTTAATTGGTATGAAGTTCAAATTGCGGTTTGTGGCACGCTCGTCGTACTCGTCCAGTCCATGCACAGTCTGGCTGGTCAAGACGACGTCCCGCTTGCGCTTGGCGTCACTCATGTCCACCAGGATGTATTTGGCCGAATGCACATACGACCTGAATCGACCGGTCTTCTCTCCGATGAATTTGGTGAGGATCCTGAGTGAGGATTGGTCGCATGTGGATCCGGTGTTCTCCAATGTCAGGTGGAGTTTAAAGTCTTTTGTGATAAGCTTTCTTTCGGCATGAAACGTTATCCTGTTTTGACAGCTTGGCTTCAACTTTTCTCGAATATCACAGAGCGTCCAGCTGTACTTGAATTCATACCAGTCATCTGTGGGAAAAACGAAATTACGAAAATATTACTGGGTTTGTGCTGAAATTTAGGAATTTACTTCCCTGACATTCCCCAACCAGCCAAATAAATTTCCACTTTTGCAAGAACAAGTGCACAATGATGTAAAGGGGATATAAAGAGGGACTTCAAATGGACCAATAGAAAGAGCCTGTTGTGTGATTAATCTTTCCAGTCGCATGACTTATTTCCTGGTGCCGTGGCACTGTGCGCCAACTAGGCGTGACCTTCCTTACGCAGGAAGGCATGATCTATAAGCTGAATATTTGGTTGGTTAAGGCTCATAGACCATGGTAACTTCTGGGCGATTGCATTTTTACTGGTAGAATTGATATTTATAAACAATTTCAACGTTAGTTTTTTTCGATGCATCTCCAGCACTTGACTAAAACTGCTTCTAATGTAGGGCAGGGCCACGTAGGGCATGTGATTGGGAAATTTATGTCCCTTTGACAAAACCGCTCATTAAGTTTGTTTATTCGGTCATTCAACAGTCATTGCAACAATATGGTCGATAATTTTTTTAACATTTTAATTAATCGTGGATTTTTGGTTATATTTATACATAATATTTATTCGACGTAGGCAAAAATTTGCTGAAAACTAGTTCATGATTTTGGATTTTTGGCTGTATTTTGAATATAACATATGTTTTATATGCACTGCTAATCAAAGTAGCATTTTTTTTTATAAAACATATGTATAAATGGTGCCATTTAATGCTTAGAGCGCCTATCGTTGAAATTTCACTGCATTTTCATTACGATTCTCCCAGACTCTACCTGATTAATTCCTGTTAATATATAGGAAAGGTACAGAATTGAATTGATTCGTACCTTGATTTTCTCGTTTCAATATTTCAATGTTTTTCTTGCGCTGATTTGCAGTTGCTTGATTGCCATCCAGGAAAAGCTGGGTGCTCGCATTATTTTGCTCGATTGCTGCAGCCGCATCTTGCACTACTCTCTTCACATCCTTGAAATTAGTGTTAATTTGAGGAGATGCATGTTTATTCGACAGTGATATTAATTGCGATTTCACAATTTCTGATATTACTCAGTTGATCTCTTACTTGATTTAGTGCTTCGGGTGTTGGGTTAGCTTGAGGCACATCAGCTGAAGCCTTTTTTGGATCCAGTTTACGAGCACCTGTGTGGTCCTGATGAAGAAGGAAATTGTTAAATATTTATAATGAAAAGTTAAAAATGTTAATATTAATTTCATACTAAGATTTTTATCCCTACAATTATGACCCCAGGTAAAAAAAATTAAATATGGACTTGCTTAATACGGGCATATGACTTATTTATTCCAAATGTGGTTAGACCAGAAATTGGCCACAAATGGACATATATGGGCATGCAAAGTTCTGAAAGTAGGTACACTGAAATACAGTAACTTGTATTAAATTTTAAATTATATGCTAGCTTTTTGTTATGTTGACGATGTCCTTACATGATGTATAGACATGGTCAGTTATGGCATATATAGCCCCATGTATGGCCATATTCAACTTTTTCATCGGCACCAGCTCAGATATAATTGTATATAGGCCCACATTTCTTAAATCCACACAAACGATTAGACTTTAATAAGTCTTTATAGGATTTCTCATCATGATGTTTCTGTAAAATGCCATAAATAATACAATAACTCAATGATTTAGCAACCCTCTTTTACTCACTTTTTTCTGATTTTGTGGATCATACCTTAATAACAGTAGAACCGCATGCTGGACATGGCTTTCGGTGGCCTTGTTGGAAGCATCGTTCGCAGAAGACATTCCAGCAGATGGAAAAGCATTGTCCGGTGATCACCTTACCGCAATTGCTACAGTAGTTTGCTGGCAGCTTCATTCTTCTGTCCACAATCTTCAAGTCCTTAATTCGGCCTATCAAGATGGTTTTGGACTGCATATGTTACATGCATTTAGTGAAACAATAGGAGCATTCCAAAATTGGAGCAGAATTATTCCTAAACCTGTGCTCAGGGTCTGCGCACGTTTCTTAAGACTAGCTCTTTTTTCGCTCTCTTTTCGCACCTCGACTTTGCTGAAGTTTAAGTTCTTCAAATGGTTACTATGTACCCGTAACATCCTTTAAAAGTACCTAGGAATGTAATTGAAAAACCCGCGCTAAACTTTCCCCTTCCGTTCAAAGCTCCGCCCACTGAAATAAAAAAAGACGCCATCTTTGTTTAGGTGACCGGTTTTAAGCAAGATGGATAAAGCGAACTTTGGTCGTACGGTTTTAAGCTCTAAGCCAATAGAAACACGGTGCTTCTTGCGCCTTTTCCAATGGCGTCTGCTGTATTACTTCAGCCAATGAAAGGGAAGCGCACCTTGAATTCGCCATTTTGAGATTCGCCATTTTGAGATCCGCCATTCATTAGCTATAAATTGTTTCGTATTTCAAGATGTAATGTCCGTGGCAATTGCCAGTAAAGTTTCAAAACTGTCTCGATAGATGGCGAAGCCTCGCCTAAGAGAAATTTTTCCTTAAAACTTACGCAAAGCAACCATTGTTGAACATTGGGGAGGGGCATGTTTTTGACGTCAACATAACCCCTGGTAAAAGTACCAAGAAAAGCTTACGTTGACGTCAAAAACGTCCCTCCCCAATGTTCAACGACGTGTCGGTTGCTTTTCGTTAAAGTTGATAGGAAAAACTTGACTTAAACTGCACCGCCATCTATCGAGGTAGTTTTAAAACTTACTTGCAATTGCTGCGGACATCCCATCTTGATATACGGAACAATTTGTAGCCAATGAATGGCGGATCTCAAAATGGCGAATACAAGATGCGCTTTCCTTTCCTTGGCAGGAGTGATGCCGCAGACGCCATTGGAAAGGGTGTGAGAAACACCGTGTTCCTATTGGCTTATGGCTTAAAACAGTCCTACCAAAGTTCGTTTAGATCCATCTTGCTTAACAAAACTGGCGTCTTTAGTGGAGCTTTGAGTGGTAGGGAAATGTTTAGGGAGGTATTTTCCCTCACTTTCCTAGGTACTTTTACCAGGGATAAGCTTTTCTTGTTACTTTGACCAAGGGTAAGAGTTGTCGAATATCAGAATATCAAAATACATTGATTGAGGTAGTGAAAGGATTATTAGCTAACTATTCAGGAAATTGACAGCAAAGATATCATTTCAACATGCAGACAAATGTTCTTTGCATAGCCCCTATAATAGGAAACTAATGTGTGAAGTGTGTGATGAATTTAACTGATTTTAAAACTCCAGAATTTAAAATAAATTAACAAATTTTTACTTAATCGAACCTTTCATTAAGCTAACAATGTGTTAAGTTTTAACTGTTAAAAATTCGTTAACAATTTTTTTTCTGGAGTTTCAGAATAGGTAACATTCATCAAAAGTAATGAGACAATCAAATGTGTGATGAATTTAACTGATTTTTGAAACTCCAGACAGCTTTTTTCAAATAAATTTCTACTTATTTGAACCTCTTGTTCAACTAGCAGTGTGTATGTTATTTAAAGTTTCTCTAGTATTTTAGTTAGTACCTTGGGAGAACTAATTGTTAAATTGACTTACTAGAAATTCCCCGACGTTGCATTGATTCTTCCTGTTTTGATAACCTATCAAACTTAATTTAATAACAGCCTGGAACTTTGGTGTTTTCTTTGGTTGTGCTTTGTCGTCCTCGCAAGTAAATAACGCTGAAAAAGTGTTATCACACAAATATTTAAAGTCACCATTATAAACGTTTTTGCAAAACAGTGCATTGTTCTTTCTCGATAATTCTTGAATGTTTTACTCAAAGCTGATTGATAACGATAAATTTACAAGAAATACGTTATAATATTCATATTGTAATCATACAGTTAATTGTCTTATTACTTGGATGAATTTTACTGATTGTAAATGAGTGATTTTATTACTTTAAGATTCTTCTCGGATTCTTGAATTCCTGGAATTCTTGAATCTCGATTTTCGTTAGAATTTACGAAATGTATAACTCAAGGCTGACGAAGATAAATTTACATGTACAAGACACTCTATAATTTCAATATTGTAATCATATACGTCATTGTTTTATTGTTTTTTGATTACATTCAGATATAAGTTTTGAAAAACTCTCAGAAAATGTCAAGGTAATTCGCATCTAATTTTTTTTCTCAAATTTCGAAGATGAAATCATGATATTTTAGTCAGCCATTAATCAATTATCATGGATTTTGGACGGATTTACCTTCGTCGGTTTCTTTTGTTAGCATTTAATGTTTTTTTCAAAGCTGATAATAAGTAAATCATTTACTTTGTTTTAATACTTCGTGTGTGTTTTCACAGGGTCTGGCACAATATTGTGCCTTAAAACAATTTCGACATGATCGTCCCTGGCTCAATTTCGCCATTTTGAGGCACATTTCAATCCGAATTCAGCACTTTTAGGTTACTTATTTTACCAAATTACATTTTCACTGAATAAGATCCACTTACCATAGGTTGAAAATTTCTGTTTGGTGTTGAAGTTGAACAATTGCAGTTGTACGGGCTGTAAAAGGACAGTAATATAAATGTCCAACCATTGGAGGCTATGGTCCAACCTGATCGAGCAGAAACAGGCAGAAAAGTGGTAACAATGGCCATCTTTGACCTAGTTTCTTTAGGGCATAAGAAGGTTCTATTTATAGTACCCTATTTATAGAACCGGAGCTGACCATTGGTCAGATGGAGGCTCCATTGTTTGACTTGAATAGAATCCATTCACTCACAACCAAACCCTATCAGTATCTGCTAGCATTTAAAAAATTCTTAGAATTAATGAGAGAATTTTTGGTCAGCGTTTCATATAAATAAAAATGTAAGGAAACATTTTGGTATTTTTTTATCAATACATCCCCATGTCCACTTTTGTAAACATACACGAAACTGCAGGCTGTTTACAACATATCAAATTAGTCAAAAAACATTCAGTATGTAAAATATTTACAGTTATAAGTTTTGATTTGTGTATTTTTGACTGAAATTTGCGAAATGTGAAGACGTCTATCGATGTTTAATTTTAAGGTTGTGGTGAATTTCTAGTGGTAAAAAATCCTTATACGTTTATTAAATATATATATAGATATATTATTTGAAAAACTTATAAGAATTTTATATATATGGAATGTATATATATGTTTAACATTCTCAAAATACTATATGTTGAAAAAATGAAATTATAAAACAATCATCATTTTTTCAACATTCTCAAAGGAATTACAAATATATATTTTTTTTTAATAAAAACTTAATTAGCGATTTGGCTTTCGGTTTAATGATTTATCATTTTACTGCAATTGTTTTGCTTGTTATTTGTAATATATTGCAAATCAATTCAAATGTATATATTCGATACTTGATGAAAACATAAGAAATGAGGCGCTGGACTTTAAGCTGCCTTTTTTAAATGTTTGCCGTTTTGTTATTTTTCTCCCAATGTTTCTAAAATTAATTCAGGGTAATTTTTTAGACATTAAGTTTTTCAACATGAAAATAATAATTTACAAAATATCGAATAAGACCAAAAGTTAACGTGAAATAAAATGAATTCATATTAAAGGTCATAACACAATTTCGTTAATTTATGGATATTTCTATGTCCAATAAATTTGATTAAGTTGTGGTCTTTTCAATGTGATTAACGTGTCTAAAACTAAGTATCGGGACCATCATTCTATAGTGGGTTTGCAAATTATTTCTAATAGTGTCCACATCCTTTGATATAGTTTTATAATTATCATTCTACAATTTAAAAAAAATGCTAGTTAATTATTTAACATTACGGATTATCAAAGCCTATATGGGTTTCTTGGACCGTCCCAGGAGTCGGTGGCACTAGTATTGAAATATTGAAGTCAGAATGGCAGCCATCTTAGGAGTTTGAAATTTTAAACTAGTCAGGATTAGGTCACTGTGCAAGACGAGGTTGGAAATGACAGATGTTTCTGTTTTTTTGTGAAGTTTTACGTGATTTATTTCTTCAGTGAAGGAAAAAGATTAATTATCACGCGATTGGGGTGGAAGATTTTGGTTGATCCCAGATGAATTCCCAATTAATGAAGGTAAGAAATTTGGTCAAGGATTATCACTTCAGTTAGGCCTAAAAGAACTTAATACATGTTAATGTTGGTGAATTTGCTTCATACAGAAGCTGAAGTATCCTAAGTTATTATTGTCTAATTAAAAACATGTAATGAGGTTGTTCAAAGTATATCAATACTACTTATTAAGAAAACCGTTCAATTATTGCAACTACTTACTCACTTTTACCGTATTGTAAAGTGAATTTCTTGCTGGTTTTTCAAATACTCACTTTAAAACTTCGCTGTGTTTCGTCCATAAAAACTGGTAATTTAATTATTTTTGCAGCTGTTCTTCTGCAAAAATGATGGAATTCATAAGTAAGTATGAGTATTTGGAATGGATATCGTCCAGTATTTAATTTCACAAGTGATAAATAACAATGCAAAACAACAAAACGTCCATTCTATTCCCAAATGGTAGAAAAAATTGTGGTTAATTTGATAGAACGAAGAACGATGAGGAATATAACAGATCCTTAAATGCACCCTACATAAGTTACAAAATTGCTGGGCAGCAGGGTAAGAACAACTTGGTAATTAATAGAATGAGTAAACCAAAAAAATACATCCTATAAAGTTACGAAGAGGTAAGAACAAGAATAGAACAAAGGAAAAGTCAAAAATGGTTTGGTGACATTCACTCGGCATGCCCGAGTGCATTGACGTTTCCTATAAATTTCACATTTTTAGGAAAAAAGGAAGAAAAAAAATTAAGTTCGATGGGCATTTATACGACTTCGATACTCAGTTAAAGTAACATCGAATTACAACTCAGGTAGGGAAACTTTTCGCATTGGTGTTTGGATTCAAAATCGACCAATTGATGGAGCGGACCTCAAGTGTCGTATTCGCAACCCTTCTTCTCCATGCTCAAATCTACTCTCTGCCCGTTATTCGACTGGCTCAGGATCAGGCGTTTGTAGTTGTACCTTATACTCGTGACTGTCACTACGTTTACATGCATTGTTTAACGTATGTTAACTTGAATAAAACTATGCATGTAAACACCTTACCGTGTGATTATTCTGAGCTGAGATTACTTCATTCAGAACTCGGCAAGGGGGCT
>JAQIXS010005787.1:0-11895 GCA_034700785.1 Rossiulus vilnensis
AAGACGTTGTCCGCTGATGCACCCTCGTGCAGCACCACGTTCTGGTGGTCATTCATTGAGGAAATTAAGCGTCAGTACGAACCGAGCGGTACTGAGAAAAAGTTATCTAGATCCAGTTATCGGTCGGTACACTCATTGTTTCATAATGTTTTATAGACTGTTACGTGACATTGGACTACCAATTACACTGTTAGAAGAGCCTTGCTCATTTGAAAACTATTCCTTCGTCAATGAAAATTCTGTATAATTGTCCTGGTAATTGTCGGTATTATTTTGACGATTATTTAGGAGGGGAGGTGGGAAGAAGTTTGGGTTTGCCATAGGAAAAACGTGGATGTTATTTTCTGAGTTAAAAGTTTTCGGGATGACATATACACGTAAATAAATACGCCAATCACTGCCGACACAGTTCTTATTGTAAACAAAACAAACAAAATTAGAAACCCGATTGCCTAGCAAAAGATGTGCTAAATTGGAAATCGAAGTTGCTTCAATTGCTGCTTCGCAAAAAACGTGGTTTTGTAAATTTTTATTGTTTTATATGTATTCCTGTGAAGTAGATATTTTTCTATGGGGTTGGAATGTTTTTAAAATTAGTAAAAAAAGTGGATGATTTCGTGCAATTGTTTAGCAATTTGACTTTATTATAAGTTCATACAACAATTTGTTCGATTACAGAATCATGCTACCAGCAGGCATTTATGTTTTCTGTCAACAGAAATCTTACACTAAATTCAACCCGAGCGTTCCTTTCATACAGTCATTAAATAAATATAATAAATTATTAAATTATCGCCAGCGACATGTACGTGTTTAAACATCTATCATCAATAAATATGTAATAAATAAATATTTTTGTACTCTCCTAAGAATTTTATAACCTTGTATACTTTCTAGCAAAAGACAAATCACAGGTAGTTAAAACTGAGCGCTGTAGGAATTGAGGCCTTACTGCTTTTTGTACTACACTGCATGTATATCGCAGAACGTGGCTCCAATTAACCTTGATTAATAAAATCGGAGATCATCCATGCATAGCTGAAGCAGTGGGCTGCACTCCAGCCCGTCTCTATTTCGCTCAGCTCGAAAGGCACTATATCCACTATATTCGGTTGCGGTACTACGGTATAGTTAGGTGTTTTGATCACATGCCATCTTTTTGTTGTGCATCCGTATCTCAGAAACTATTTGCGATGAAACAGCTTCTAAAAATTTTCACACGCGCGAATTGGCGTAGTTCGGAAACGACTTGAGAGATACATGTAGGTGCTGAATAAATAATGCGTTTCTTGGGTTCTCCACGCTCCATCCATAATATCCGGAATAAGGATGGCGGCCAGAGAGTTGACACAATGGAAGTTGATGGAAAACCTGAGGAAATCGGTCTGTGAGGCCAAAACTGGAAGACCTAGTAACAGTTTATAGCTGGGCGAAGGATCCGGATCCCGATCTTGGTTCAACCAGGAAGGTTGGCCCCCGCGAAAGACAATACGCTGACAGATGGTTTTCTTTTTTGGCACACCGTCAAGAAAATCACACAGGTGCGCGTAGAGATCTGAAACGACAAAATGATAATTGTCAATTAGCAATTAATCGAGGTCTCGTGCAATAGCTGCGGGAAAGCTGCTCTGATTGCAGCGTTCTTGCAGCCCAATTACCAAGAGCTCACAAGATATGTTTCATAAAGGTGTTCTTGTGTTCGAAAATAAACGCTGCTTAATGGAAATATCTTTGCACGGATACGCTCTGTCGAACAGAAAAATCCGGGATGCCATCCCGGATTATAGCCAAAAATTGAAATTAGCACTTCATTCCTAGCATACATCTATTTTGTCCCCCATGATCCACCACTGCCCATAACCAAATTGGTATCCTGTGAAAACACCGACTGGAAAAAATGCCGAATTAAAAAACGTCGAATGGTTAAAATACCGAATGTAAAAACGCCGAATGCGAGGGGAGGAATGTAGCGAAATCGGCATAAATAGACATTGTTGAAAATTGATAAAACTTAATATCGAACTTAAATTTTGATTGAAGGAAAATCAATTTTTTCCACTTAAATTAATATTAAAATATTCGCGAAATAATAAACGTTTAAAAATGTGAAGTGTTTATTAGGTTTCTTGACGTCAATTAAAAACTAGAAATTCGATGGAAAAAAAATAAAACGAATTTATGGATTAGAATTTTCTTGAGTCTATTTGACATAATTTCTTGACAGAAACTAAATGAAAGGACGCATCTGTTTTACTTTGTGCGTTTTTGAAGTGCGGCGTTTTTCAAGTTCCGTGTTTTTAATCTCGACATTGTTACCTTTCGGCGTCTGCCACGGGGTGATTAGAAAAACGGTCTGGTGTCATTCCCCATAGAGGTAGTTAGTTTTGTCGGTAAATTGTCGGGGTTTTTTTCTTCAGTTTCACAATTGTGGATTTTCCCAAAGCGGTTTGGTTTTACTTCATGTTGCCACCCCTGAAGCAAGAGGAGCAACCGGGGCGATTTCAACAAAGCTTCCGACCCCCGTAAAGATCTACAGAAATATCGCAACTACCGGTATTTTTTTGAATAAAGTGCGAGAAATGACATGGTTGAAGCACAAATTAAAAAGCAATAATTTTTCAAATTAAATCAAACACTTTTCACTGAGGAACATCATTAACTAACGTTAATTTCGCGCAATGTGCTAGAAATGGCTTGGATGAAACAAAAATTTCGAAAACATAAATAAATAAATAAAAAGTTACCAAATCACAGATAGCAGCGAACTTTCCATTACACACATAACATACATGATATAGTTTTTTTTTGTTTCGTGCATATTGAGAAAAAATAACCCGCTCTTTTTTGACAGACAAATATTGGAATACCAAGACGCAGAACCTCCAAAAATTTTCTTACGGACCAGAGCAGGCCACGATGCCCTGCGTCCAAAAAGTTTCTCTTGAATGGAGACAAGAGAGAGAAACTCTTGTCTCCCAAAAATGCTGACCAAATAGGAAATTACACTCGCCTGTATTTACCGCCGGTTGCTTATCACCGGGGGCTTCGGTTTATCCGACAGTATTGGCTTCTGTGCGTTGTCCTCCAAGCAGCAGCCGATGACTTGGCGACGGAAGCCGACGTTGTACTGGTTCTTTGCGTCGGCCATCTTCTGGAAGTAGATCGTCTCCAAGGCGACCGGTCGAAATCCGCGGTTGCCTATGCCGTCCGCCGTGCACTTGTCCGGGCAGGTGATCTCGTAGTAGTAGGACGGAATGTCCCCAGCGTCCTTCGCATCGACCCGAAGGATCCCGATTTTCTCACAGCCCTGAGAATTGCTCTTGATGTCGGCCACCATTTTCTCGTTCATTCGTTCCATCTTGCCCCTGAGGCTGGACGCACTTGCCTCGCTGATCTCCACCAGGGTCTCTTCCTCGGTGCTGGCGGCCCTTTCGGAGCGTACACTGGCCAGCAGGAACTCCAGAAGTTCGCCCCCGGTCTCCTCCGTCGCGCTTGCCACAATTTCATTCACGATGCTCACGGTGTCTTTAGTCTCCCTGTCAGCGAGGGGGGCGCCCCTGGCCCCCGCCAGCAGCGCGGTGAAGACGGCCAAGCAGCACAGGAAGGCGACGAACGAAGTGGCCATGGCGGATGATGGGTGTGAACCGGTGAAGGGTACGGAATGGGATTGGCGACGATGAAGGGAATTCAAACGGCTTGGTTGGGTAGTGCGATGTTTGGTGACAGACGAATTTGAGTGAAGAAAACGACGTGCAACGAACTCACGTTCTGAAAGCGACGTATATCGAGTGCCCAAAACGACGTAAATTGAATGTTCTCAACGAAAACGACGTAAAACGAAATTTGTTTGCGAAAACGACGTAAAACGAATTTGTGTCGGGGCGAAAAACTATTCGAGTGTCATTTATCTTCGAGATGATGAAACGTTGGTGGAATTGCTTATCAGTCAAAGTTGGTCTGTGAGTCGTGTAGAGATGCGAAGACGAAGACGAAGCTCTGGGTGTAAGCTCAGCAGGTGGGTGCAGTCAAGATGCGAAGACTGATGAAGTGGGATTGACAGAATTTGAATGAATGCTCCACGTTGGCCGAGCACCGCAATATTTATATCGCGCGCGCTGTTTCCTCGTTCGCTTCGCACCCGGACTCGCCGACGCTGAGAGGGGCGGCTCCTTCGCCAGCCCCTTCGGGATTTCGTCCTAATCCCATGAGCGAAGAAGGGGCGGGTCCCGGTGGTCGTTAGCTATTCCGCGTGCGCTAATGATGCTCGGAGAAAACACGGAGCGCGACGGATGTTCGCCAGAGGGGAAAATGCGGATGACTCGAGGCGGTGTTTCGCGCCAATCAAGCCGATTGGGTTTTTTTCTCTCTCGGGATTCAGAAGCCCCCGCATCCCTCGATTTTCCCGACCATCGTGATTCGTGGCCGTACTACGCGTGTTTGTCCGTGTCGGCGATGCGACTGTGACGACATCGTGAAACGGATTCGCAGACGCATCTTTCAAACAATGCGAAGTTTTTCGGCGATCCTGGTCAGCTGTTGAAGAGCGATTTCCTCCACGCTGCTTCCGCTTGACGCGTGAAAACGAACGTTTAGCTGCGTTTCGTGAGGATCCGTGTGCGAGATCAACGAGAGAATATTCTGATTCATCAATCGTTGAAATGCGAGTTCAACTCACGTCCGAAATCCCTAAACCTTGCTGACAGCGGAAGCTCGATTATCCGAGGGCGGGTTATCCGATATTCGGCTTAATCGAGGTGAAGAAACCTCGGATAAGCCCCCGGATTAACCGATGTGTCGAGCAGACAAACATTGAGAAAGCATCAAAACGTTATTTTGGATTTTTTTATATTTCGTATACACTGTACAAAATAAAATAGCGCCTATTTTTTAAGAAATTTGATTATCCGAGGAGTTCGACTCTCCGAGATTGTCACAGTCCCGACTACCTCGGATTACCGAGCTTCCTCTGTATGCATGTACTGTAGGTCTAGTTACACGATGCTCAGTTTGGTTAGATATAAGTGGTATCTAAATGTACCCCTTCCACTCCATTTTCATCTCTGGAATAAAGTTTTATTAGAATTATTATTATTATTATGTTATAATTTTCCCTCAGCTTTAAATGCTTTAAAAGATGAGATAAAATGGTTCCCGTGGCGATATGTTTGGTTCAATTAAGTATTATCACATTATCACTGGTAAGTAGGCCCACTTGTTTTCCTGCGTTAAATTGGTCGTCCTCTAACCCACTCCATACATAAAAGTGTTTTAAATATATTTATAAAAATAAAGAAAAAAGAAAAACAATCAAAATAAACCGTTTTTGAATTTTAAAAAAAGAATTGAAGGAAAATTGTCCAATGATATAAAATATGAAGTACATTTTATAGGCCTACTTGCGAACGACCAACAAGGAAAAACATACAGCATTCTAAGTTCTGGTATTACTTAATTGAACCAAATTTATCCTCGAGAAATTCTTCGAATCCGGAAATTCGTCTTGTGATTACGAATTATTTAGGATTTCTTATCATTAGTTTGTTTCACTTTCACTTTTTTAAAAAATCTCTGGCATTCTTGTTGGTGATATCCAATGACAATACTCTTTTGCCTAAAAACCTCACTGCATGGGAAATATCATTGCCTGTTTGAATTTTAAAATGTGCTTGATGGTACTTGAAAAGTTACATAGAGCACTAGCATCGGCAGACAAGGAGAGCATTTGAAGAGTGTTAAAACAGTAAATCAAACTATACAGTACCGATAAGAAACCTAAAGATTATGGATCGTTAAAGTTATACATGTACAGGCATGCTAAATGTCGTAAAAATTATGATCAATAAAACTATTTAACTTTAAAACGTGCGTGACGGGAAGAACCGTGTAAATACAAACCTGTGATCTATTGCACACGTGTTTCAGAAGGTATAAAATCGATATAAGGATGTAAGTCTTGAGACGTCACACCAAATGCCTGTTTACATAAGCTAGAAATACAATAATTATATTGCTAAATAAATAAATGTCCCGATAACTATAAAAAATATAAATATAATTTCAATCATAGGCTTACAGAGCGGATCCACCATAAAATGATAAGAGGAGGTGAGGGAGAGGTGTCACCTCCCCACAGATATTTGTGTTATGCTGCCACCTCCCCCTCTCCTCCTCTTATGCTGGATCCGCTCTGAATTATTTAAATTACATTTATATATCTGGACATTTATTTATGGTTTAAATCAGAAATATCACATCTCGTGTATTCCATTTAAAGCAGTGTTTTGAGCGATTAAAAGAACGTTTGAAAATCGGAAAATTGATTATGTTATAGATTTCATATTTTGTAATATTTAACCAGTAGATACAATATTTGAAAATGGTATTATTGGGTAAAGTACAAAAGCGAAAAATATACGTGTATACGTGAAAATGTACGCGATCGAAATCATTCATCGGTATTGTAAGATGGCGTTATTAACATAAACAATGCATGTTGAGTCAAAGTGGTCATGTGCCAATGGCATTCCCTTAGAATTTTGGGTTTTTCTAATAGCCGTTGTCCGGAGGTTTCCGTTAGTAGGTGTGATCAAAACAGAATGTTGATGTTGCATAATGTTGTGCAGCCTCTGTTGGTGGCAGTAGGTTATGGATGGAGGAAAAAATAACTACATTGTACGTCGTTCATAGTACAACAATCTTATACGCGTCTCATAACCTTCTGGTTAGCTGAATAACCTTCTCGTGTTGTTTTCTATAAATATTTTTGATATGGTTGCGTTGTTGAGTGCAGGTATCACTGAAAGGATGGCAATTAAGAGCTGCTTCTTTAGATTTTTAAACTGCGAAAATGAAACGCGGAATAATCCACAAAAAATATCATCAAAATGGATTTCTTTTTGAGCACATAGATTCCGACGGAATATAGGCCTATTAATGTGAAATAAATTGACAAAGATGAGCGGGTGTGGAATCCAAAATGTTTGAATTGTTTTTGATAGTGGAATACGCTTCAGAAAAATGAGCGTCTTTATGTTTTTAATAGTGTGCTTATTTAATGTAATTACAGCACATGTATTTGTAATGGATTAAAGGTTGATTTGCAGCATAAGAACGTATCATATGGAATGAATTAATTGCGTTTTTGAATTCTGAAAATCCGTAGCTTCGAAATCCAAAAACACAATTACATCATTTTGAGAATGTTGTGTTGGAATGAAGGAAGATAGGAGTTTTTAAATCCTTGGTTTTTTTTCACTTTAATAGACCTTGTGGGAGTATTGCATACGTGTCATTCACGTGAAATTCAGTTTTCTTTCGAAAATAATATATACACGTATATAAGTACACGCGTATATTGCAATTTCCGTTTTTAATTATGAAAATAAAATTGTGCGTGTTATTGTTTTCGAAAGAACGATAGAGTGACGTCATAAACAACGTTATAATCCATTAACCCAACTTATCACTGCATTTTAAAGATCACCATCAAGCTTGAAATGTGGATTTTATTTTTTTTTGGAAAATTTGAACATCCACATGTCGGCTTCTTGAAAGTGCAGTATTTTTAAGAATGGGATGAATTTGCTTAAAGACCGTCTTAAGCATAAACATAAATTGGTAAGAAAATAATGAAGTAATAAAAGTTAAGAAACCAATAAACGTCGTCACAGAAATGAACTGTTTTGCTCGAGTTAGCATTCGAGTTCTTATTGGAAATTTTTTTTTCTATTTAAAAAACGTCTTTGTGTAAATTGGTTTTCAACGTTTGCGAATTGAAAGGTTTATGTGTTAATGTGACTGTGAAGAACGGTTAACATTCTAAATTGCAAAAACCTGCATTGTTTTCATTTAGAGTCGATATTCTTATGCGAAAAACAAAACGACAAAAATGTATTTTCAGTGAAAACTTTATTATCTATTATAATAATAGTGAGATTTCTTATACAATTTGCTCGATAATAAATATCTTTGGCAACAGTTTTCGCTGTGCAATAACGATCTTATAAAAGTGCACTCAAGCGTTATTTGTTATAAATATAATAAATTATTCAATCAACACTCACGTCAACACGCGTCATAAACATATATCAGATTATCATGATTGAGTCACAGGTTTTTGTACTTTTCTTGATTTTTAAAAAGGCAATAAAATATCAAGAGAAATAAATACTTAAAGGCTTGAATAAATATTTTAAATAAATACTCAATGGGTCGAATAAATACTTTAAATAAATACTTAAAGGGTTGAATAAATACTTGAAATAAATACATGAAGCTTGACGGCTAAAGTTAATTAAAAAGCCAAACAATCAGCGGTGGTAAAAATCACAACAGTTCAATATAATATCGATTAGAAGCAACCTGCTGATTAAGGTCTGCCTTAACCCCTAAGTATAATGCTGTCTTGTTCGATTCGTATCACGATATTCTAAATGTAACATGTTTTAAACTACACGTAGCTAAACTTTTTTTTTAAAATGATCACAGAAGGGAGCACAATAAAAACATGTGAACGTGTATATCGTGAGGAATTCAATATCACGCTCATTGATTTGGTCGGCACTTGGTGGAGGTCATCTTGCGGAACTCAGTTGTAATGTAGTGACGTCACGACTGATGCGCTACTGCAGGATTAGTAATTGTAGAGCAAGTGTTCAGGAGATTTACGATCCTTTGAAGATGCCCGGAAAACCCCCAGGCAACAATCGTTCGTAAAGGCAGGAGTCGCGAATTTCGTCTGTGGGCAGGGAGTTTTGATCCGTATTCCGATCTTGTTCAGCGCAAGTCTGGCATTGCCATATACATGCATAATCATTTTTGTTTTATTTTAATACTTTTTGGCACGATGTGAAGGAGTAGTCTTCGATTCGCGGTCAAGCGGATACGAGCAATATACTGAAAATGAAAAAATACAAATCTCTATTAGTAAAAGTTTGGCTGTGGACAGTGGTCAGATCCTTTGCAATTTCGTTTAAGCCACATGTAAATTCCATATAAAGCGGAAAATTGCCATTAGCATTCCCTCATTTTTGGTCTACTCATTTTCGGATTTTCCCCATGCGCTTCTTTTGGAACGATGGGGGATTACCCATGCAGGTAGCTGACCCTCTTTGAAGGTAGCAGCTATTCTAAGTTTTCTCCAGCCGTCAGGCAGATCAATTCCTTTGGTGATGTGCATTACAAAACTGCTATTTACGTGATGTTTTACCACTTGAGGACAAGTCAGGGGACAGAGCTTGGACCTCTGACTTTTCTTCCTGGATCTTTCATTTTTCCGTTCTCACAGAATCGAGATGTTCGCTCTTTTCTAACGCTATAAACAAGAACACGAAGGCGAGGAGCAACCTGTCAGGCTTGCTTTCAGAGCACGTCGGGGGATCCAGGTTTTCTTTTTCTCCTGGTTGCGTACCAAACATAGTGGAAAATTCAACTCACCTTTCTACCGACGATCTGGATCGCTTGCCACGGTGTCATGGGTCGATCTGTGCACATCCCTTTTGTTCTCCTCTAAGGCGCATCCCACGACTTGCTGACGAAACATCACTTCGTACCGGTCGCTGTCGCCCAGCCTTTTGAAGTAGATCATCTTCAGAGCTACCGGCCGAAAATTCTGATTTCCGAAATTTTCTGTTTCATTACTTGTTTCATTGCTCATGCAGATTATCGGGCAGTTGACGTCGTAATAGTACGAGGGTATCTCGCTTGCGTTCAACTGTTTCATGTTGAACGTCACGTTCCCACATTTGTCAGTTTCATTGGTGATGTTCACTTTCAGTTGCTCGTTCATTTCATTCATGATTCCCTTGAGCTTGGTCGCGTTTTCATCGCTGATGGTCACCACGATCCTCGTGGCTCCAATGGGTTTTGGTTCGCCCTTGATACGCGAATTGGCGCTTTCTCGCCTGGTCATCGGGGCGCCCATGGTGGCTGCCAACAGCACAAAAGATGCCACCGCACAGAAGTGCAAGAATGCTACGGTAAGTGCCATGGCCAAAGTAATCGGTAGAGCAGTGAAAACGATTTGTTATTCGTGTGTTGTGCGTTGCTCTTCGGATTCGAATGATACGTGTCCATGTGCCATCCCGAGTTTTATAGAAGCCCGCCCTGACTACATCCTCGTGAGTTAGCCTCAACCCGGACTTGAAGCATGGCAATTGGCGCTACTGAAGGCGGCCGAACACGATGGCGGAACAGCGTCTTGTTTTCGGCGGATGTTCGTCAACGGGGAACGCTGATCAGCTAATTAACCTAGTGAGTATTTTTTCTTTGCGCTTCTGAATTTTCCCCCATGAACACTCGCGGATGAAACCCGCCTAATTCGCATCTCCGAGAAATCCATTTTCGTTCTGGCGCTGATGAATGAAACGAAATCCCGAGATGCGAAAGTCCCCACGAGATTCCCCACGTAAGAACTATTGAATTTCACATTGTCCCGTTATAAAATAAGTAAGAAATGAATGGTAATAACTGATAAAACTTTCGATTTTTGTTTCTATTAAGCCTATTATAAATGAACTGGACACGTTTTAATCAAATGCTTTCAAACACTGTCAACACGGTCAATGCTTTACAGGGGGAAAATGATCTTGAGGTGATAAAATCAAGAATTTATAAAACTGTCCGTGGACAACATTGCATTCCTTTTTTGCGTGTGGGAATTTGTTTCGCTCAGACTCCGCGCTCACTGGAAACCTTTTACTTTGTTTTGTTAACTGATTAAGGTTCTTCAGCGGAAGACATTGCGATCAAGACGGGACACTTAATGCTTGGGACTTTTTGAAAGATTTACTTTGGCTTAATGTAAATACATTTAGTGGAGAGAACCACCGAGGTATTAGAACCTTGCGTTCCAATCCACATGTGGAACTCTGCGCCCGTTCGGATTTATCTAGTGGTTTATTTACTTGCATGCTAACAGAAATTCAGTTTGGCAGTGATGATGTTGACCATCAAAATGAGGTAGTAACCGCTATATAAAATAAAAACTTGGGTTGATGGGTTACTTCCCACCCTACGTCATGGCATATGCTTTCTGTATGTACTTGCTGACAGTAGGGTAATGCCCTAATGAGTTTAAATGAAATGATCAAACTTTCGATTTTTGTTTTTACTATTATAAACATACGGGGCACTTTCAAAACGACCAATTCTTTACAATTCTTTGCGGTGATAAAAATCAAGAGTTGCCACAACTACTGTAGCCAACTGACTTGTTTAAGCAGGAGGCAGATCTGTAATCGGACCCGAGCTGCAATCGGTCTTGTCGATCAATATAGTCATTCGGTAAAATAAGTGTTTCGCAACTCAACATGATTATCAGGAAAGCACAACGAAGAGTTTCAATTGTGTTGTTTTAATAAATATATTTATTTTTACAGTTTCCTGCATTGAAAGTGACAATCCTGTAGGGTTAAACCTGCGGAATTTTCGTTTTGAATCATGTTGGGAAAGTGCAGTTGGGAGGCTGCATGGATGAGATAAGTGATGGAGGAAGAAGGAAGAAGGTGTCTGGGTATTTTGCGCTTAGGATAATTTCTACCTTCAGAGCTCTCGACCAGTGTGGGTTGATATAACCTCTGGCCTAGAGAATTCAACCTTCTGTGATACTAGCATATCATAGAGGTAATGACAGATTAAGATAGTTTTATATTAAGTGTAAAAAGTATATAGTTTTTTTATTATTTCTTGTTCACAACGCTATTTCAGGATCTTTTCAATTTAATACCCTAATATTATCACCTCATTTCGTTAGCAACCTGCATGAACATGCAAAAACATGAATTGAGCATCGATACTCAGGTCCAAGAAGTCATCGGACTAGTAATAGATAGTGTAACAGCAGGTTAGCCATGGATTAACCCAGGTAATGGGCCGGGTTAATCTAAGGCTTGTAAT
>JAQIXS010005788.1:0-11894 GCA_034700785.1 Rossiulus vilnensis
CGGTAAGGTGGACACGAATAAAGGTTATTCAGTTTCGGTCCCCTTGAAACCACGTCGGTGTTCCTAAAAACGTGTTTTAAAATTGAAAACCTGGACGTAAAAAATGAAGAAATGAATGACATCAATCCTACTTGCCACGCGTTCGTCGTGGGTGCAACGCGTGTGGCACATACGACTGTTTGGTTAAATTTCGACTGAAACGCCACACTATTGTCACTACCATTCCCGTTTATGTTTTCGTAATTAAACGTCACAGCTTGTCGTTTGAACGAAATTCTATATTTTTTCTATATTTTTCACAAAACCAGTTGTGTTTTCCCGTCCTGAAAAGTTGCGTTTTTGGCGCTTGGTAAGCTATGGTTTGGCACCCTTCATTAAGCACTAGCTACCAGCTCTTTAGAGTCCTTAAAACAAGGCTATCTGTCAGAAGACATTGTTGCAAAATCCCTCTTGTAAGCGAGGGTTCCTCCCAATGTGGATCTTTGGCCACCTTATTAGCTGAGAATCTGAGATCCAATCACCAGTTGGGGGGTTGTTTGTTGACACCGTCGTCGCCATTTCGAGGTGCAATCCATCCAACGATCCAATCTGGCAATCACTCAAAGGTCTGGCGTGGCCAAATTCAATAACTCCGAAAGGGTTATTACTCCTTTATTGCTCAAGAGTGCCAGCTTGTCATTCGAGGTGATAACATCAACAATTCGCCCTGCAGAAGGAAGTGCTTGGCCATCGAGAGGATCCAATCTTCAAACGCCCTTGTTGCAGTCCAGGGTCAAAACCAGAGCTACATGTACAACAAGCCCCCACAATGCATTTTTCGTGTTTACACAATGGTGGGAGAGCATTGGCACCTCGATATATGTCAATATCTACCAGAAACTAGATGTCAGAAATCTGGGGAAAACCAAATGCAATCGTACTTCGCTATACGGCGTTTCGCTATAACGACCTTTTTGCTTCGTGTCAGTGCTTCCCCACGTGACGTTGAGATGTATTTCAAGACATATAAGGTAAAATGTGACAAGATATTCTAAAAATATACCCATTAAAAGTATACTACAAACATACTGTACCAGAAACGATCATGAATTGGGACTTTCAGTATATTATGCGATATTATTATACAGTTTTATAAAAGCTGGTAAGCTATTATATATTCTGTCATTACTAACGTAATATTTTAAAATATATTGCAGTCAATATAATTTCAGATATATTACTTGTCTGCTTGGTTAAAGTGAATTTGTCATATTTTGAAAGATCAGTGCAGTAGATATCAGTACAAATATACTAATATCAGTATAGAATAACACGGTGATATTATCTCCAGGAGGCAAGTGATAGTAATGGTGTCGTGCGAATCTTCAGACTATTCAACTTTTTTTGTTAAAAATATGAATTTGGAATAATATTAATTTGAAATTAAATAAAATGCAAATTTACACATTTCTAGCCGACGACTTAAGTGCTTTTCTACTTTAAAAAAAAACGAGATTTTTTACGTATCATATGTAATTCAATCAGATTTGCACGTAAAAACATGTTTCGTTATACGGCATCTCGATTAACCGTCAACTTTCCAGGAACCTATCTAGGCCATAAAGTGAGGTACATGTATGTGCGCAGTCCAGAGCTGATACCTTCTTAACAATGTCCACAGTTTTGAAAAAAAAAAAACTTGAATATTTCTGAAGGACGTTTCTCATTTGGTCACTTTGTGGGAAAATCCATCCATGGCCCTAGTTCGAAGGCCAGGCCCTAGCTTCGGATATTTCGGTAACGATTTCGACCTGTTCCCCTTTTTTATTTGAAGGTTGGGGGCTAGCATTTTGCCCCCGTGACCTGTCAGAGGTCTCACACGACCATCCGTGGGTAGGGCCTACCTTACATATTTCCCATGGCCCTTACATTCTTGGGCACAACAGACAGGCATCATTTTCAAAGAAACCGCATCGACAGGGTTAAACGTTTCCCAGAAAACTCTTAATTTACCTGTCCGAAAAACCTCGACTATTTGCACTGGGGTTCCAAAATGTGGTTTACAAAATGAAAAACTCTTAGTCTGAACAATAAAAAAAAATTTGGGGAAGATCCCAGAAGGACTTTTAACATTGATGTCTAAGCTGTATTTTTATTGTCCATGACCATAACGTGCGAAAAATAATTTTGCAAAGAAATGTCGAAAACAAGTTCTGAACTATTTGAAATTATTTCATTATTTCATAATGCAATCAAATTGCATTTAAAGGGGGGTATGAATGGATTGGATGAATGTATTAACCCCTCTTTGTTTCCACATGTGCAATTGGGCAATTGAGTTGAATTGAATGGTTTCATCTCACATTTTGTATGGCACACATAAATAAAAATGAGTTGATTTGAAAATATACATTTCTGAATGAAATGTAGGGGCAGTCAATGGAGTGAATTGAATGTTGTCTCAAAATGCCATTTTCTTAAGTACCCTTATGAATAAAACACCGTTTTAGGTATGCCCTAAAACTATTATTTTTTAAAAAAGACACCATCGTAGCTACATTATTATTTATGAAATAATTTTTCAAAAAATCTGAATAAAATGCAGGGGTAGTGAGTGGAGTGAATTGAAGGTTGTCTCAAAATGACATCTAAGATAAAATCTTTCTGAATGAAACGTCTCTGAACGAAACGAAATAGGGAATTCAGGGAATTGATAAACAATATCATTTAAATGTTCAATATATTTCTAAATTAAAAGAAATTCTGAATTAAAATGATTAAAAAGTTTTAAAATAATTAATTTCTAAATTAAATGCCTATAACAATGAGTATTTTCAGTATTATTTTACTGTATGTATTAATGTTTAATAGACAAATAATAAAACAATTTTTTTTCTGAATGAGATGATGATCAAAAAGTTTAAAATAATTAATTTCAAAATTAAATTCCTATAACAAATGAGCATTTTCAGTATTATTTTACTGTATGTATTAATGTTTAATAGACAAATACAAAACAAAAAAAATTTCTGAATGAAATGATGATTAAAAAAGTTTAAAATAATTAATTTCCAAATTAAATGCCTATAACAATGAGCATTTGAAGTACTGTTGTATTTTTTTTAATGTTTAACAGACAAATCTAAAACAAAAGTATTTTAATACATACATTTCTGAATCAAAAGCATTCGAATACATTTCTGAATGAAAGTGCACTCTTAAAGTACAGTTACGACTATGATTTAAATCGGCATGCGTTAGATTTGTCCAGTATTCCCATGTTAATTTTGGTAAAAAATGTGCTAAGGGGGTCCCCCTGTCCACATTTAAGCGATAAAAATCTTCGATAAGTTCTGGGAAAATCCCCCCAGTAGTCCTATAAACAACCATCGAATGGTGCAGTGACCTTTGCGATGGCCAAAAACTTTAAACAATCTGTAAGGTGTGATCCAGAATCACATTTCTTCTCTCACACAACTCCATCAATTTTCCTAGTTGACAAGTACGATCGGATTTTTTTTATATTTTTTTTTTATATTTTAGACGACCTTGTTTTTTTGGCACTCAATTTGGTGGTTCCTGAAAGCGTGGGCCACAACACGGGGTGCTGTTGTGACATCGTGTTCAAGCTCGACTCCTTTAATGTTGTCATTTTTGAGATTAATGCAATGACCCCCATCCTTCAGACCATCTTTGGATCTGATTGTCCACCCCTTATTAATAACTCTTCTCAGCAGTGTTTCATCGAGGTGTCACTTTTGCCTAATGTCAAGATTAATCAACACCTTCTAAAAAAAGAAGAAGCTACATTCCCATTTTAAACAGTAGGTTATAAATCCCAGTTTCTTAATTTTTAATTAATTTAAGACCCGATGCAACGATTGCAACGACCGAATCGACTTTATCTTGACCAAGGATGGCTAAAAATCCATTTAAGTAGCAATTAAGTACAATTAAGATTGCCAAATGTTTACGACTCCAGTTTTTTTTATAATCTTTACGTGATTATTGCAGTTGTTGTTGTTTTTTAAATTTCATTTCTCTTATAAAATGTACAAAGAAGCTCTGAAGAAGGGCTTTTTATAAACGTCTGAATTTTACCATAAATGCATATATTACAAAATTGTTCAAGATACTTAAATTGCTTTTTTTGTCATTTAGAAACGTTTAATATTTTCTGGATAAAAACTATTTTTATTGTTTAAAAAATATTACACTTTTGTAACCTCAGCATGAAGACATCAAACGTGGATTTATAGCATTTATAAACGTACAAATACCCAATCCAAAACCCAATCAACGGATGATAATTTCGGTATTTTTTTTTATCCTGGTGATAATACAGTATTAATGATTTGAGCAATTATGCAACAGGTGGTTCTTCACACGTCTATAAAACGCCCGTCTTTACAGTAAACTTCCTTATAAATCAGAAAATAATAATAATAAATGGAAAATAAACTTTAAAAAAACAATAACAGCTGCAATGCATCTAGTTACAAATACAGGATTTTAGCCTGCAATTTAATATTTAAAAGAAATTCGGAGAAATTTCCGAAAATGTTCCAAATTCGGGTTTCAAAACCGGGATTTTAGCCTCAACGTTTTTATAAATATTTTTTTTTGCCATTATTAAGAGAAACGCCAAATGCGAAAATTAAAAAAAACTACTGGATTAGAAATAATAGTACAATAAGTTCATTTAAGCAAGAAAATTTCATTTATCTAAAGTATGAAATCATGGCATCAGCCGGTGGTAGTGACCCAATTACTACCAGACAAAAATATTCACGGCCGACTCCTTTAATTGGGACATAAAACCCGGCGTGATGATGATAGTACTAAATAGCGACATAACGACATTTGTTAAAACAAAAACAAAAAAAACGAAAGCGATTAAGAGCTGGCTAATTGGGAGAGTTTTCTAAGATTAAGACGAAACTTGAGTAAAGGTTGTTGAACTTGCAGCATGCAGCCCTAATTTTTAAAAAAATGGCTTCAAATTATTAGGCGTATCATATTACGTGAATCGTACTTGGAAAAACGGCACCTTATCACCAAATTGTTTTCAATGATCTGTAGTTTGTCACATACCGGTGGTCATGTTCATTTTTTAAATTCAAATTACTTAAGACTCGATAAGTATTTTTGCCCAAACTGCTGTATTTAAAAACAACAACTCAAATATAGTTCATTGTGACATTTTTATGTCCCGGGTGGAAAAGCTGGATATGGCCATATAAGAGGATTGTACGTGTATATGCCATACCTGACCATGTATGACCCATATACGGTCATCTATTGACATGGCTACTTTAGGTAAGGCCATACATGGCTGCATTCATGGACATGTGTAAGACAATCTATGGCTACTTTTTATAAAGACATATATGGCCACATTTAGAAAAATGTGGCATATAACTTTTTAATAAAAAAGAAAATTTCTAAATGTACAATTGTACATGTATATTCATTGTTTTTTGGAACTACTATAAATATATATACAATTTTTTGGAACTACTCATATCAGTATGGCTAGTGATATCAGTATATTTATTACCGATTATACTGATCTTTCCACCAGGGGTACACATGTGCATACTGTGATATCAGTACTTTCCTGGATCTTTCCTGGATATACATACAGTGATATCAGTATATAACCATAGTGATATCAGTATATTTACTGATTATACTGATATTTCCACCAGGGGTACACATGTACATACAGTGATATCAGTACTTTCCTGGATATACATACAGTGATATCAGTATATAATCATTGTGGTAGCAGTAGAGAATCACATACTGATCTTTTCTAAAGTTTACTGAATTCTCCTGAAGTCTGATTTGTGTGAGCTGCTTGCACTTGCCAAATCAGTTTTGTGCCAGACACCCTGTCAAACCCTTTGTTAAATTTCAGTAGTTTCAGTAGAGGCAGTGAAAAATAGTGAAGACATGGTAATCACAGTACCGCATCATCATGTGACACAACGAAATGCGTTTAAAAGCCATGCCCCACGAAAGACTATCTTCTTCACCGGTCTCATCTTTAAATGCTCTCCGCTTCTTATATTCAACAGTATTATATTAAATACTTCCTAAAATAGTGTTTTCACTTTGTTGGGAGAGCGAAAAAAACATTTTGCTACTTCGCTGACAGTGAGGTTTTTTAAAGTTAAGTTTTAGTTAGTTTTTTTTTCTTCTTCTTTGTTTTCTCTTTTCTGCTTCTTTTGTATCGTTTCTGTCTGCTGTGTACAAAATATTCATTCAATAAACATTCCCATTATCAGATTTTTCAGCTAACTATCCGATCATTTAGTGGTGCTAAACACATGACTTATACACATGACTTGAAATAGTTTTGAAACTTTGAAACGCTCATTCACGGAGTTTGTTATTTGGGGAAAAACAACCAGGAGTTTTTATTTTATTTTTATAAATGCTGGAGTAGAAAGTTAGATGTCACTCGTTACTGTCAGTAGAATTTAAATTTGAGTAAAGCCGAATGAACCACTTTCTCGGATTCATGTTCGGGTACTCAAAGTTCAAAAAAATAAGTTGATTCACTGGCAAGAATTAGCAACAACAGTAAGAATTTTTTGCAGAAAACCATGAGCATGACGTCCAAATACAGATTTTCCGAGAAAATCTCCATGATCATAAAGAGGCAGAATTAGGTGAATTCGCTAAATAAAATCACGAATTGGGATTTAGTATATTATGTACATCTTAAATTATATTGCATGCAAGATTTAAAAAAAAAAATATAAGTTGACATATATTTTTAGAACAATTATGATTTTATATTCTGATTCATACAATTGTATGTTATTTTAAAATATTTTGTATGCAATATACTTTTAGATATATTACAAACATTGGGACTTTTAGTATATTATGTAATATATCTGAAACTATATTGCATGCAAAATATTAAAAAAATATTCTGACATATATTTTAGAACAATTATATAGTTTTATAAGTTTAACATACAATTGTATGAATCAGAATATATCTTAAAATATTTTCTATGCGATATTTAGATATATTACATATATTGGGACTTTTAGTATGTTAAGTAATATATCTAAAATTATATTTTTGAACTATTTTATAGTTAATAGTTTTTGTAATAGTTTAACACACAATTGCATCATTCGGAATAGATTTTAAAAATATATCGCTCGCAATATTGTAAAAGTCCCAATTCATGACATTTCTGGCATATCAACGGGTGGCGCCCCTAGCGGCTGAATTTGTTTTCAAATTGTTAATCTGAATCTTCGTTAATCAAATATGGTCACTGATTGATCAGAGTTTAATAAATGGGCTTTCAACGTCATCTACGGTTTCTATGTCAACCTTAATTCCCATACATAAAGCTCAACAGACAGTCCATTGAAAGACTAGCTCATCACTCAAAAATAATAAAAAATATATAAATAAGTACATTATAATACGTGACACGTGTCCATTTTTTCCCCAGAGTCATTGCCTTAAAAGTCCTTATGGTAGAGTTTAAAGTTTCCTACATTATTCGGCTATATTTGGCATAATACGCCCGTTTGAATTGTATTTCTCCGAATTGGACGGAGAATTTGGACAAAAAGCACATCATTTTGAATAACAAAGAGGACAAAAAAACTCATGTCACAATGTAACAGCCCAGTTCTATAGTAAAGAACATGAGATTTTAGTCTAAAATGTCTAATATCCACAAAACATTTATGACATCCAGCTTTCGACCTTATATTTCGAAGGTTATTAACACAGTTTAACATAAGTATTAACATAATTGCTAAATTTATTCCATCCTCCCACCACCCATTCATCCGCCTGGTATAAAATTGCTGTCCAATAAAATCAGTTTTTATTTCGTAATTTGAAAATGTCCCGATTATTTATATATAAAAAAATTATATAACTTGAAAAAACGGTTATCCAAAAGGTTGCATTGCAGGGAAACACCTACTTCTGTAAAAAAGCATAATTTTTTTATAATAAAACAGCTCAGATATATTAAAAAATTGTCAGTTATATTTTTATAATTTTTTAAAAAAACGACCCGTTTACTTTAAAAAATACAAAATAAACATGATCAAAGGGTAATCCAAACTTATCCAAAAGGTTGCAATGCAGGGAAACACCTACTTCTGTAAAAAGCATAATTTTTTATACTGTATAATAAAACAGCTCAGATATATTAAAAATTGTCAGTTATATTTTTATCATTTAAAAAAAACGCCCCGTTTACTTCAAAAAATACAAAATAAACATGATCAAAGGGTAATCCAAACTTATCCAAAAGGTTGCAATGCAGGGAAACACCTGTTACCGTAAGTAGCATAATTTGTTTTAAAATAAATAAAATAGTAGGCCTACATTTACACGTTATAAAAATGGCTTATAAACTGGTAAAAAATAAACTCAGCAATTATAATAAGCATTTAAAGCATTGCATCCACCCTGCCAACGTGATCCACGACACGCAGGCAAAACTTGTCCAATTCCGCTACATTTTTAGGTCCCAGATAGAGAGTTTATTTACAATTCTGTTTGTTAACCTATGTCCTAATTTTTTTTTTTCGTTTTACGTCAATTTATGCTCCCTGTTGAAAGTGCACTAAGTAACCCACATTAAGCCCGTTTTCTGCTCTGGCACCTTAACAAATCCAAACACGTACTACACACGTGACTTGTTTTCCTTCCTCCTCGACTTCCTCTTCGTCATAATGTTGGCTGTTCGTCACCCAAAATGACATCATAATCAGGATTCAGGACCGAAAGAGCACAAGGGTGGGTGTGAGGCACAAGGGGCTTCTCCTAGGAGGGTGTGATGCCCACATTTCTATGTCACCAGGATTGGATTTCATTCAGGTTAACTGGCAAAACTCCACGCTTTTTTTAAAAAACTTAAAAAGGCCTTTGCCTCCTCAAGAAAAATACATAAGGGGAGGAAGAAGAAGCCAAAAAACACCAAAATTTCAGCCTAAATGCTCTCTCTCTCTCTTTCTTTCTCCACTGTTCAATGACATTGAAGGCACCGAAAATAGTTGCCATCAGGTGACACGACCAACCCATATCCAAACGTAAAGAAATAAATATATATGTGTATGTATCATCGTGATGTAAGATGAAATTGACATCAAATAATATGATTATTTTAAGAGGAAATAGCTTAATCCAGGTACTGTTACATTTCGTTTATTGGAATTGAATACATTGAGTTGTTATATACATGTATATATATGAAACACCAAAATTTCTATGTCACCAGGATTGGATTTCATATATATATATATATATTCATCCGCCTGGTATAGAATTGCTATCCAATAGAATCAGTTTTTATTTTGTAATTTCAAAATGTCCCGATTATTTATAAAATAAATAAATAAATTATATAACTTGAAAAACCGGTTATCCAAGGTTGCATTGCAGGGAAACACCTTCTTCTGTAAAAAGCATAATTTTTTAAAATAAAACAGATCAGATATATTAAAAATTGTCAGTAATATTTTTATAATTTAAAAAAACGTCCCGTTTACTTTAAAAAATACAAAATAAACATGATCAATTCCAATAAACGAAATGTAATACGTAACGAATAATGTAACGAAATGTAATTACATGTATATATACAGAGAACTGAGAATTCACCAATGAATTAGATCGCCATATCATGTTGTACTTCCCCAGTTGCACACAACCAAATCTGGCTACCAGAGCTAATAAATCGCAAATTTCATTTCTACGTTTCGTGTTTTTTGTTACCCAAAAAAGTGTTTGACAAATTTTTCGTTATAGCCACGAATAGAAGAGACAGACACACTTCCACCCGACTTCCAAAAGTTTTGGTCCAGGCGCCAAAATCCCCCCGTTAGTTAACTATCTCTGTCTTCTCATCCAGTGCCATTTAACCTTGGCTTAATGATCATTAGTTGACAAACAGTTTGCTCATCAAGCGACTTACTAAACTGAGCTTCAACCAAATACATGGATAAACAGGTGATCTAAATGCAGCCCAGGAAAATGGGTCACAGTCTAAAAGAATTAACTTTAAAATAAAAAAAAATAAATTAAAACAAAAAAAATACACGCCGCCATCTTTGTCCCCCACCTTCGAGGTTGTGTGTCATCGGGTACATCTCGATGCATATAAAAAAATATATTTAAAAAAATTCCACTTTTCAGGAGAGGGGATAAAAATAACTGGATGGTTTTGGTGAAAAATATTCATAGCAATAATAATCTGATTGTGGCGTTTAATTACGAAAACACAACCGAAAAAAAAAAATGTGTGTTTTTGTCAAAATTTTCAACAAACAGTCGTATGTGCCATGCGCACGGCACGTTCGAAACACCCTCTTCTCTCGTTGCGAGTAGGACTGATGTCATTCATTTCTTCATTTTGACGTCCAGGTTTTTAAAATCCGATTCTGAAACACGTTTTTTTAGGAACACCCGACGTGGTTTCAAAGGGGCCGACATCTGAATAACCTTTATTCGTGTCCACCTTATTGAGATTTTCCCGATTAAAAGGAATGCCGTAGGAGAAAATTATCCAAATTTTAGTTTCAAACCCCAACATTTTAACCTCAACATTTGATAAATATTTGCCATCATTAGAAGAAACTCCGTATGTAAAAATTTTCAAAAATCGTGATTAGTAATTATAGTAAAATAAGGCCATTTAAGCAATAATATTACATTTATCTAGTATGAAATCATGGACTGCTTTTGGCTGTCTGGGATGTGGGGGGAGGTAAGGGCTCCCAACAGTGCTGGGCCCTAAGCATTGGCCTCAAGGGCCTAATGGGTAAACCGACACTGCTTAGAAATGTGTATCGAAATGAAAAATGGCAGCCAATACAAACATTTTTCAATCACCGTGTGGTTGATGGTTCACCTGAACTAACCCCTTGGGTCCAAAGGGCCTAAAATGTCATCGAAAGTCCCACTTCACCTCCTTAATACACGAAACTTAAGGGGTGCGTGTCCAAACATGTCCCATTAATCTCGGTTGCTAAAAACAAGGTGCATTTCGGAGGAATGCGTGTAGCGCAAGGTGGTTGGGGGCGTTAAGACCATCGAAATTAGGGTCCCAAATATCCCATTGAAGAGCCCATCCTTCCCCCCCCAAGAGGTCTCCCGTAGCTAACAAGTTTGTTTTTCTTCTAATACTTCCCTTCCCCATCTACCCCCCTTACTCCCCCTTACCTTTACGAAATGGCCCCAAAAACAGATTTTAGTCTTTTGGGGTTTCCTAGGACAACATTCCTAGAGCAGCACTCATCGAATCCATTTGTTTTATCCGTGATGGGGTGTAAGGCTAATTTGCACCCTAAGGGCATGCATGGTCCCCATAAAACAAACTATACTATAAGTATACTATATATATATATATATATATATAATGTATCGTCAGTACAATTATCAGTAATTATAAACGCAATTGGGGTAATTACCAAAAAAAACTCATGAAATTTTAAAAAAAAAAATTTAAAAAAGTAATCCTGACTAAATGTTACAGAAAACTAAAATCTTAAGTTGATCCAAGCCGATCCACGGATGACCAAAAACAATTCCATACCGTATTCCCCTAATAGGTAAAACCCGGCCCTGGTTTTACTACAACTTCATTATGGGGTCCCAAATGGCCTTTTGGAGTGTTTTTTCATTTCCCTTTGAAACGGTCAAATGGTCAGCACCCCCCTCCCCCCTCCATCTTTCAATCTTTATTGGGATCCACCCTCATGGTCACTGCATCTTTTTTTCCGAGGGGCATTCTTGACCAGTCACACTTTTCCCGCGACCGCTCAATTCCTTTCCTCTCCTTTCTATTGTTTCAAAATGACCAGCGGGCAGTTTTTTTTTATTCTTTTTCTTTTCCAAATAAACTTTCCATGCC
>JAQIXS010005789.1:0-11893 GCA_034700785.1 Rossiulus vilnensis
GGACTTGATTAAAAGTTCGAGTTAGCGTATTATTCTATTTATAGGAAGTCGAGTTATCGAGCTTTCACTGTATTTATATTGCATATTATGCCTCATAATTATTCTTGACTATCGCACTGGCATTGGAAATTCATAGTTTAATTTTAATTTTGATTTAGAAATCCTTGCTAGAAAAGTTCATAACACAAACTGGATCTTGTTGGAAAAAGAAAAATGTGAACATTGAAAATTATATACATGTATGCGAGAAATGTAAAGGATTAAACAGGAAGTTGAAGCTGTTGTCAGAATAAAGAATTAGATTATTGTAATAAAGTAGGTGTTTTTAATTCTCTTTCGATCTAATGATTAGCATGGAAATGCAAATGCTCCGTACGTGCACTGTAGAAAAACTTGGAAGTGCAATCAAAAAATAAATACAGTGTACATGTTAATGTACATAATGTTCCAGTGGGCTCTGATATCAGTTGTAAATTCTTGTTTTATGGCCCGGCCGACCCAAAATGTTGCCCACTATGCAATAAAATTGCTCCCACCTTCTTGTTTCAAATACTTATTATAATTGCTAAATTCATTTCCCCCGTGTAGTCCACTGGGGTCTGTATATTTATTATTATTTGAAAATGTCCCTTTTATTTATAAAATTAATAAATTAACATAAACCATTATGCAACCACCACTGCCATCGATAAAGAATGACCTGTAATTTTCATGATTTTCAGACCCTTCCCCCCCTATCCGCCACTATTTAGGCTATATCTGATTTTTAATAATTTATTCCCTCGTATATCCAATAAGGTTTGGAAAAACGTTTTTACATTGAACAAAATGTCATTTTACAATTATCCGTGTAAAGCGCTTTTCCAAATCAAAACGGTCTGGAAATAATGAAAATTCATGGACGTGCTATATGAATGACCCCTTAGCGAATCTTATTTTTTTGATATTAGGAATGTGCTGCCATCTTTTGGCCATTTAAATAAACCAATCAACAGCTGCTACAGCTGTCAATGGCAAAGTGCCTTTGTGATCATGGCCCATGACTCATGGGCTTATTTTTGGATTCTCTATTTGAAACTAAAACTTGTATACGATGTAAATATAACGCCATACATGTTTTGCTAAGGGAGGTTGGCCACTTCCTTTTTAATGCGCATATACGTTCTTTCCCGCGTTGTTTTCAAAATGTTGGTGAAATACAAGCGCCCCCTATCAAAATTCAATCGTTTCCGAATTCCGAATTCTAATTTGTTGTTATTGTTGGTCTCTGTAGGTATAGATACGTGTGAAATTACTCAATCGACTTTACTATTTATGAAATTTGTTCACCTTAAAAGAATATTTGATATTGTCAGTAGCGTTAGCTAAAATGTCTTCAGAATTACTTCCCACAGAACTATGGATTCATATTATGTCTTACTTGGATTTCAGAGATTTGATAAGGTGCAGTGATGTTCAAGGACATTCGGTCTAGTTAACAATTCGGTTTCGTTGCTAATACTGTGAAGAATTTTTTAAATTATCACACGTGTATATTTTAGGTGCGGTGCAGTAAGCAGGACTTTAAACGAAATCAGTGACCATGATTCTCTGTGGAGAGAGCTTTGTAACAAGTATTGGCTCGAAACCAAGTATGTATAAATCTCGTTTATTATGTTGCTCTACAGGTCCTTGTTCTCTTCTTTTTATATCAAATATATAGTAACACTCAGATGCATGTACCATACAGTCTTATAATTTGTGCTCCAGGTTTCAGTGAATATCTTGTATAAATCATGTAGGCACCTTCGCATTCGTTTTGTCATTATTTTGTCCCTGACTGAATCTTCCTAAAATTCTTTTGATGCAAGACAAAAAAGAAATGCTATAAAACTACTGAAGAGGTAGGCCTATCACTTAAGTTTTTTACGGTATGAATTTTTTAGATGTCCTGAGGACCTAACTTGGAAGGAAAATTTCATCAGGTGGTACCATGATTTTGGTCGGTATATACAGCATTACAGCCGAATTAAGCATGCTTGGAATCTGTTGGAAAAAGTCCTGGAGGGTAGCTGTCAGAAGATATTTGCTTCACTTTTTCGTACGTTTTTATGTCTGTATTGCGCAACAATGTTTCACAGATTTTTGTAAAAGCTATCATGTTGCCATAAATGTGTGCGTGCAATAACATGCCACCCATCACATGGATAATGGAAATAGTCTTCCACACAGAAGCAAAGTAGTTATAGCGTAACCCGTAAAAAACTTGGTGTCCACTAAATAATTAATCACCTGATTTCAATTAGAACGCTACAAAACAAGATCAGACACATTAAACAGCTGCACGTACAATTTTCTTTTTTCAAAAAATGTATCAGGTGTTGTTCATTCAGGCATTCAAATTCCCTAAGTTTTCTAGTGTGAGCATTGGCGAAAAATCTGCTCATGTATGGTTGCTGATAACTTTGCAAATGATTCATTTTCATGAATTTATCTCCAATGATATAAAATGATTTATTTATGTTCCATTAGCTGGAATAAGTGAAGCTAAATTGGATGCCATTGAGGAGAAAATTAATCACAAACTACCTCTTGATCTTCGTTGCTCCTATCGGATACATAATGGACAAAAATTAGATTGCCCTAGGTGTTGTACTGGATAAATTCAATTTCTTATCAGTATAAAACTATTTTTTGATTTGCTGCTTTTCTTATTATTCCTCAGCTTGCTTGGCAGTGTGAGCATTGGTGATCATTATCGAACTTTATCATTGCTCAACCTTGAGGTGGCAGTCGAATTCATTCGGGTAGTTATTATGCAGTAGCAATAGCACGGAAGTCTTTTCGTGGTTTTGGTGCTTAACCACATTCAACCTCTTCCAGAATCGCGTACAAGAATTTAGTGGAGTGTTGCCTTTAACTTACTGTGTTAACACTGGCTGCAACGAATTCATTGCATTGACGGAAGAAGAAGGACTGTCACTCAATCATATTTATTGCTCTCCTGAACCAGGAATTCGTGGAGTTCCTGCATTACATTATTTTATATCGGGTAAAACTTCTCTCGTTTATTTGAATTGCTGTTATTCATTTGAATACTATTACCATCACAGTTGATGGTTTAAATTACTTTCAATGATTTGATTTGGTTTTTTGAATAAGCAACTCATTTGCTTATTTTCTAGATGTATATAGTCAACACAATTGTTTCATACAAAATTTTATACAAAATGTGGTACAAAGCTCATTTTAAGAATTTTCATTTCTTTACAGGCAATGATTTTACATCGTGGTTTTCAGATTATGTCAGTGCTTTAAGTGCTGGATCCTATGTTTTGATGGAAAATCAAGTGTTTAGGTAAGTGGCAAGTTCAACAAGATCTCTCTATAAATATTGTATATTTCTTAAAAAGCAAGTCTCATTTTCAGGTTTTTTCACGAACCAGATTGCGTTCAAACTACAGATTCTATAAAAGCATCGGTTTCTACAGCATTTTTACCAGAATGAAGTACAATTAATCCTAGGTACTTTCTACATGTGTATCATATCACGTAAGTTTTTTTATTATGGCCTTAATCTCGTTCTCAGTAATAATTGACTCAACAGCAATGAAACTTGACAATACATCCAAATGAAAACCAAAATTTGAGTCACACTCAATTTAGTATTCTTAAGTTTGTCTTTTCTTCCCAATTGCTTTATGATGTGAAACTCCATCAATCCAGCATGCAAATGGATTAATTTGGGCCAGATTCTGAATCTTGTCAGCTTGAATCCAGACATTGGATTATCACTGATGATAATGGTCGTGAAGAGCGGGTAAATGGCAGTGCAGTAGTAGGTATGTAGCGTTTTCTTGCAGATTGATTTGACTTAATGTGTAAATTGCATACTGAATCACGCCAGAATTTCTCATTGGCTATTGTTTATCGTTCAGGTGAATATCCTATTATGAGGCCAGGAGCTTCTTTCACTTGGATTAGCTGCACCAATTTTACAACTACTTATGGCAACATGAGAGGTCATTTCACAATGCGGAACTTAAAAACTGGTGTGCACAAGAGGATTTTAATTAATGTGATGTACTTGGTAAATATTGTGATTTTTATCTCATGTCAAGTTTTTACTCGTACGTTTTAGTACTGTCGAATGACTTTCAAGGGTTGCAACTAATGCATATTTCATTTATTAGTTGGAACACTTATTTAATCACCTTAATTACTTTTTCTTTAGGTCGACATAAAGAGGTATATTGTCCAGTGTTCCATATGAAGTGCCTACCATATATGTCAATTCCTATCCAGGATACAGCCATAAGGAAAAGAATATAAAACTTTGGTTGCATACTGTATTCAGGTACAAAGTTAAGCATGTTTTTTAAATATATTTAATGAGGTAAGGTCCTGTCCACTTTATTTAATTTTGCAACACGCATGCTGCCTTTGAACATTTTATTGTATTGATATCAAACTACATGTATTAAAATGTTCGACTAGTAGACGCTTATCATTTTTAACCTTATTTACACAGTCCTCTTAAATACATATCTTAAAATGCAGTGTTATTTGATTAAAGTCCCACCATGATTTCTTAGAATTGCTTACTTGGAATTTGGTAAAGCCTAGTTGTTATATTTCATGTCCATGTAGGCCCTACTAAGAAAATCCCATCACAGGAATACTGTATTTAGGTATTTGGCAATGTTATTGCAGCCCATTTTCCGAAATAACATGCAGTTGTGCCTTTGCTTTTTTCATTTACAATCATAAATTCGCAGGATTATCAAATGTTCAAATTTTGTTCACTTTTATTCAGACATTCCATTATTGGTGATATGTGTTACATTATTACCAAAGCAAAATAGTATGGGGTTCCAAATGCTTGGCACCTAGAGATAGATTACCCAAAGATGGCATTATAATAATATAAATTGAAAACTGATGGACCAAGTTCAGTGTAAATTACCCACGTAGCACCAAACGACCTGAAGACGTCCTAAAATCGCGTCGTACCGACGTCGTATTTTCCGCAAATACGACGTCATAAACTGGTCAAAATGGTCATGTAAAATGACGTCGTATAGACGTCTGGAAAAGACGTCGGTTCTCACATCAGAAAGACGTCGAATGGACGTCCGGAGAAGACGTCGTACAGACGTCTCTCACATTCCAGATGTCTGTATGACGTCATTTTACATGACCGTTTTGACCAGTTTACGAAGTCGTAGTTGAGGTCCATATGACGTCGGTACGACGCAATTTTACGACGTCTTCAGGTCGTTTTGTGCTACGTGGGTTGATGGGTTAGGGTCTAAATTTGGGGTGTACCAGTATGCAGGCAAAATTCACAAGAAATCACACTAGCTGTCTGATTACTCTTTTCTTAGCTTAACAAAATTAGTAAAAATAGGCAAAATATGACTGTGTGAACTGATTAGTTTAAGCAGCCATCTGGATACAGAGAAATCCCCACAAATCCACAAAACGATGCTTGTGGCTGCATGCACTAATTTAGTTCACACAATCATTTTTCTGCTGATTTTCGGTGACTTTTCATGTGTCTTAGAAACTGGCACAAATTGACAATTGGTCAAATTTACTAAAATAAAATGTCCCAGTGGCACCCCCCTTCCTATGCTAATGACGAGTAGGGGTAGGAAATATAGGATTTTTCCATGTTATTCATGGATGCTTTTAGAGCTCACATTTTGTTCAGTGTAATAGTCCATTGAATAGTTATAGGTTGCTGAATATTTGGAGGGGAGGGTGCCGAGCTATAATGCTGTAAGTACCCACTTCCTCCAAATACTCTTTCTCCGCTTTACATATAGTAGGAAACAGCAGAAAGCATGGTCTTGTGAAGTGAAACCTGACAGCACGGTACATAATCCATATAGCACAAAACGCCCAAAATGAAATCCTTTAAAAAAATGTAATTAAGAAAAAAAGACATGCCAACGTCACAAGATTTTAAAGTAGAGGAAAGGAGGTTGCTTATACATTGATTGAGGGGTTTACCTAACATTCACATTATTTTTTGGCAGTCTTTATGGTTATTTGCACATTTATATCACAGGTAGGTAAGGATGAGTTTTCCCGAATCCAGAAAAGTACTTTACTGTGCTGCTCATTGTTCAGTATGTATCTGGAGGTTATAGTTTAAATATTTGTCTGCATTTTACATCCAATAACGAGATAGTCAGATATTCATTACTACTAATGGATGTTTCACATTGACTGTATTTCCAGACGTCAAAAATTCGTCACTTTAAAATGACCTCCAGATACACACTGATCAATGAACAGCACAGTAAAGTACTTTTCTGGATTCAGGAAAACTCATCCTTACCTGTGTTACCCGCCCGTTCATCAATATTTAGTTTTTAGGCTGCCACCAGATAAACGGACAGTACATATTAATTTACCACAGTACTTTTGAATATGGTAGCACTTATCTCGTTTCTCGGAGATGTATTGGATTCTGTGTCCCGTGCAAAAATTTAACTTTTCAGTTTTAAGGGTTCTATAGATATTGATCACTTCTCGCAAAGTTCGCTTGAATTATCAATGACAACCAACGTAAATTGAGTTTAACAAACACTCGTTTTATTCTAAGTCTAAGTTACAGTACATGTTTAAATGTTCCCAAGCATGCATTTGGGTACAATTCCAATAATTCTAAATGCTTAATACTAAAATGCATATCTCAGGAATATTCGGACCGAATTGACTAACTCACCATTTTCTGCACAATCTGGCCTTTTTCCCAAATTCACACTAAGTCAAAACTTCAATTAATTCTCCCAATAATGTTTATGAATCCAAGGGTTGGCTTCTTCAGTTGTAGAGTCCTAACTAACTCCCAAAATCCAAGTGATTTTACTGGTCTTTTTACTCCTCTATTTATACTGGTTTGGTGATGGACTTCACCCTTGGTGTGACTTTTCACATCCTGTTTTTGTGCTACTTTTCTGTTTTGAAATTTTCCATGATTCACCAAGCCTCCTGGGGGAGTGGCTTATTTGGGTGTGGTTTTCCCACTTTGTTTTATCCAATTTTCGAAATCTCTAAAGTTTTAGGTTTTCATATAGTGATAATCGTGTTCCTGTTGTTCTCCTTTCTTTTGATATGTCACATGTCTTCTAACTCTGTCTGGATCGCATGGAATCTCCAAAAACAATCTTTTTCGTACGTTGCGCAATTCTTCCACTAGGTCCACTTGGCTTCCGTTTTCTGCTGTGACGACATCCAGGTTTTGGCTAGTGTGGTAATGTCATCCGCCCACTTGTCAATTCTGAGAATTGTTTTTCTCGTAGCTTCCGGTGTTTGATTTTGTGAATTCGAAGAAATGTTTTTGAATTTTTATTTTCAGAAATGTTTTCAATTTTAGGGGCATCCTGTATTTGTTTACGGGATTCTTGGGTCACGTGGTTCCGGTTTTTGGTTTGTAAAACTAACTGTTAACTTCCGTTTTTTTCCATTTTGGATTATTCTCTGGTCTATGCACTTCTGGTTTCTTCGCTTTATTTTTTTTGGATTTCTCTGTTCCCGGTTCGGTCTCTGTGTTTTTGGTGAGTGTTTTCCTACTTCCAAATGTCTTCTCGCCCATCATCACCAAACTATGATCTGGACTCTCCTCTGGCTCCAGCTTCTCAAACTCCTCCTCCTCGCTGGCCGCCTTCTCCATCTGTTCTCTGAGAACCCTTTTACGACATGACATTTAACCCTTTTGTTGTTGGGAACTGGCCACCCATTTCCAAGTGTGGCACCCAAACAACGCCAACATTGTCCTAAATCTTCGTTGTACGGTTCCGGTTCTTCCTCCAAACACTCCGGCTACTTATGCACCTCCGACCCATCGTCCATTGACTATGCTTGCCGTGACATTTTACTTGTCCCAGTGAAGGGTTCGTGGGCCAGGCCCGGATTATGGGTAAGTTTATTTTTTCCTTTTTTTTCTCTTTTTTTTCCTCTGCCCCATTCCCAGGACCTAACACCTACCCGTGATAAAAAATGTGCAAATAACTATAGAAACTACCAAAAATAATGTGAATTTTGGGTAAACACCTCAATCAGCGTATAACCAACCTACTTTCCTCTATTTTTAAATCTTGTGAAGACTTGCATGCGTGTCTAGAATCAATTAGGATGAGGAAAGGGATTAAAATAAAAATTATGCAATGTTGGCTACATAGAACCTCATCAGTGTTCGGAATAAACATGTTTTAGAAACGAGTACTTAAAACCTGGAAAACAAAATGAAAAGCACTAGAGCCACAAGCTATGGCGTGTCACAAAAGAATCCACTTGCCATTAGAGAAGAGGGTGTTTTAAATGTTTATTAGGATGCAATTCGTGTGGCACATTCAATGTTATAGAAAAATGTCGACCAAAACACGACTTTTCGCAATTAAAAGTCAACGTTGTACAACGACTGAATTTGTGGTTGTTTGAACGAAATGAAATTAGTGCTAACAATATTTTTCACAAAACTATTCAGTTTTCCTTTAAAAAAGTTGATTTTCTTATAATTGCTACATTACGGTTTGCTACCTTGCGTATGCATTGTGTTACATAACCCTGTACAGTTTAAAACGTTGTCACACTCTGCATTTTATAATTCGTGGTCTTACCCTGCCTATTTAAAAACGTAAATAGTAAAGGTTCAGAAGCTAAAAATGTCAAAAGATAAAAAACAACCAATGGGCAGTAAATTGCAATTAATCAAAAATTGACGTTAAAATATATGTAGCATAAAGAATTACTTTGCGGACAATATCTGCCTGTCATTTTTCACATAGAAATTTGTCATACAGGTGTTTTTTTCCTGATGCTTTCATTTATTTGATATTTTTTTAAATTTAAATATCTTATTATTGTTCTGAAATTTTTTACTTAAACGTTGACATAAAAAATAAAATATAGTAATTTCACTTGTAAGACTTACTTGTAAATGATGAGGTCTTCAACTTCATTTCTTCATATTTATATACCTCTTTTAAAAAGACATCGATGAAATCTCTTTGAAAACCTTCATGATAAGTTTTAATGTGTTCATCAATTTCATCATCAAAAAATTTTAGTAGTCTGTCGTTTTTTTCAATTGAACTTTTATATGAAACTCCAGGTAAAAATCTCAGTATTGGCAAAAAATTCAAAAAGTTCGAATTTGTAAACACTTTGAAAAGGGCTTGCATGACTGTATGGAATTGAAATATGTATCTATCATCAGGTTCGAATGATTTATCTGAAAATACAAACAAAATCTTGTTAAAATAAAATATGATATAACTCTAATTTCTGTTTGTTGTCTTTCCAATTAAGCTTTAATGTTTATTGAGGGAAAAGCTGAAAACCTTGCTGACAGTCTATTTGTGCTTTTGCTACCTGTACAAGCTGAAATGCATATCTTAAGTGAAATATTAAGCAGCCATAAATAATTCTATCATTTTTTATTTTGAAAAACTGCTTGATCGAACTTAAAAGAAGCATAACATTCTCAAAAAAATCACCAAAAGCGCGTTCTGATATGCCGTTTTGATGACCTATTACATGTATCAATAAATATCATTCTGAAATATGTCGTAGCGTTTTTATTGTCTTGTGTAAAATTTTAAAATATGGACATGCGCCTAATTAGCAATAATCGATTTAATTATGGTTTCGAATTGAACTTAACTATTGTAAAATAAAATAAATTGTATTTATCATATTAATGTACCAGAAATATTTATAAAATAGGTAATATAAGTAATGAATAAGAATAAAACCTTTACTGACGGCTGCCCTTAACCAATGCATACAGTGAAAATTAAATATTAGAGTTTTATTTGCAAATACTAATAGTTAATCTAACTTTGAATTTACTTATACAATTAACTTCGGTTGGATGGCAACATAATGTGTTAGTTGTGATGACAATCTTTTGGACATCGGAGTACAATAGTCCTAAGATAGCATCTTGATTATAAGTCGAAGTGCGATTTGATTGCATGCCGATCGAATTTTGATTGTAATATGATGCCAGATTGGTTATAATCACGGTTCCACGATTGCAATTGGATTGTAATTTTACAGCATGATGGCACTTGAAAGCCTGTTATCTGATTGCAAAATAATACCACTTTTTGCTGGGAGCCTGGGAGATCAATGCATCAATCAAGAAACAGACGTTCCCAGGTAGCACACTGTCATCAAGACATCATCAAGTCGCAAAATGATGTGTATTTTCGGTGACTTTTCGATGTTCTTTGAAAAGCATCGCAAAATTATGTCTATTTTGGTCAAATTTTGACGTGATATGATAGGCGTCGAAACATGATGCCTATTTTTGGTCATAGTTTAACAGCCCTGTGGTAATGTGGTAGGCTATGTTTGGCGCGATATGGCAGATGCTTTCATATGTACTTGGGTTAAAATATACGTACGACTAAGAAACTGGCCCGCCTATAGGCATACCCTAGTGTCCTTTATGAATAACCCCTACTATAATGTTATTAGCACATTGCTTTTGTGGCACAATTTAAATTCAAAGTACATGTCGGCCTACCCAAGAGGCGTCATTTTGTATCCAAAGATACCGTCTTTTTCCCCATCAAAAACACGTCATTTTGGCGTCCATTATGGTCACAAGATGGATGGGATTAATAAATCTGGATTAAAACGTATACAATATTATACAGTATTGTTATAGACTTTGGTAAAACATTTTCAGTAAAGCTTTTGAGAAATAATGCCACCAAAGAATATCCAAACAGTAGGCCTAGAGTGTGAAATTAACGTTTTAGTTCCTTTTGTAACGTTGGCCACGATCCCGAGATCACGCAGGGGACGCTCGGAATGTCGGCCTGGGTGGCGGGGTGAGAGGAAGAGCCCGGGAACGGCATTCCGAGGGCCGAAGACAACTTAGTAGAGTCAAGTGAGCCTTTGGCCACCTGCCAGGAATGTGACCCACGGCCGGAACGTCGACCCCTGGCGGTGGAGGTCGTCATAGAGGGTCGGGGGTCGACAGGCTGGCCGTGTATAAAAAGGTAGGGTCAGGTCGGGCTCGGGGAGAAGTCTGGCCGGCCGGCCGAGGCTGGAGGTGCGCTCCTGGCCCGTCCTGACCTGAGTGACGACGTGAGCTTTGTTTTGCCTTCTTTCCCGCAGGTTGCGGGCTCGTTCTTGCCCCGTGAGTTCCGAGTTCGGGACCGCGGGGCCTTTGTACCATGTTGTTGGCCGGAGACGGCCGGAGTTTGGTCGTCGCCCGGACCTTAATAAAGGACCTTGAGGATCATTTGAACCGGTTCTCGGCCTGGACTGAGTTTATCTCACCCCTGCACTCCAATGTGACAGTCCCGATTTAATGAGGCGCACAGGGGGTGTAGCAGTTTCTCACCAAACCATTTATTGCAGGCCGGGAGGCGGTCAACTTCTGCCGTCCCCGGCAAAAGATAGTACAACAAACCCCGCGGTTCCCAACTCGGAACCCATGGGGCAAAAAAAGATAAGGCCACAATCGGCTAGAACAAAGCAGAAGGTCGTCGCAACCTAGGTAAAGGCTCAACTTGGCCTCAGGGAGCAACTCGCCCTCAAGTCCCGGCCGGCCAGCCGGACTGCCAGCAGGGCTACCTGGCCCTACTACTTGTATTAGGCCCTCGGAATGTCGCACTTAGCGCCACCTCACCCCCTGTTGACAGGGGCCGACATTCCAAGCCTTTCGACATTGACCTCGGGGTCGGGGTCACCGTTACACTTTGAACCAAATGGCTGAGATAGTATGGTGACTGCCTCTTAAGTCGATGGTTGTACGTTCGCTTTCCACTGCCCCCAGGTTTTTCAAAAGTAAGTAATATTTAAAACATGTGCTTGGCTAATTTAAATATGTATATATCGACAGTTATGTGTTACAAGCAAGTGATTAATGTGTGGAATA